>JABUQX010055826.1:45000-67500 GCA_015478945.1 Trachelipus rathkii
AGGATAGGAGCAACTATATATAAACTATGGACCTAACGATCAAATCTTAACTAAGGAATCGTCTTTGTTGATATATATATATTTATTATATTATTATATATATATATATATATAGTTATATTATATATATATATAATATATTATTATATAATATATATTCATAAATTTACTCTTTCAATTTTTATTGTTTAAATATATGTACTAAAATAGTAAATTTTAAATCAAAGCAAAAAATTCACTATTGCTTTCCAAATAAATATCGGGGCAAGCATTCAATCAAACCAGCAGAAGGATTTATTCTTAGTAAATCAAAAGTTTATAATGGAAAATTTATGCGATATAGTTTAAGGATCATGCAACAAATCTATTTTTCAAATGCAAAATCCAAAATCAAGAAGGAACCAATGAGAGGTGGCTTACAAAACTAAATATGCTTAAACACCTTAAATACTAGAGTAAGGCATCCAAAAGAAATAAAGTGTAGGGAAAGAGAAAAAGGTAAAGACAAGACAGAAAAGGAAATGATCTCTTACGGTAAATTTGGGAAAATAAAAGCATGAGTAAAGATATGTCTGCAATGTTTGCGGAGCAATCCAGAGCTTGTCGTATTGACAACTCTATAAGTACAAACCCACAAAATATGCATATAAATGACTCTAAATCCAAGAAGATTCCCATACCTATTGGAGAAATGATCGCAGTGGATTTGCAACCATTTTCAATAGTTGAAGACATTGGTTTCATAAGACTGATAATCGTGTGTGCCCAAACTATGTAATTCCTTCAAGAAAATTTATAAAAGAAACTATTGTGAAATATATATGAGTTTGTGATGAGAATCAAAAACATAAAATATCAGAGTTAATGCGCAGAGGGAAAATACTGTAGTCTTTTACAACGGCATTAGATGGACAGCTGATATTGCAAATAATACCTCATTTTTGTGAAACCTTATCTGGGCTCATTGGTTATCTACAACTATGAACAACAAAATCATCCTTCGAGTCGTCAGACCTTTTACACTAATCTTCACACCAGACTAATATAAGTGTATTGTCCTCAAAATGTTTATGCAAGGAATTCAACAGTATTCAAGCTAATAAAAATTCGTTTATATGTAAGGATAATGCACTGCTAATGTATGGATGCGCTTGCGAGAGTACTATGCTTATACCCTAGATGCAGCATCTTGCAGGATATTGCATGCTAATTCATGCTCTTTGGAAGGAAGAGTTCATGACAAAGACAAAGCCAATCTGTCATATATTGACCCTTTGTACTGATTCAGTGGAATACCTGTATGGTAATAAAATAGTCCACACTAAAACGTACGCTCTTTTCGCTCGCTGATCCCTCCCATTATTCCGTCCATAACACACACACACTCACACACCTAAACAATAATTATATCAATATAATGTATCTCATAAAGTGTATATAGTTGAACTCATTATACCTTAATCAGGTGGTTTATGATTTTTACAGAAATATTGCTGGTTATAGCACGAGAAATCTATAGCGTATATTAGTATATAATATATATTTTATAATTTATAAATAAATATTTAAATATATTATCATATACTAACATAATTTATATATATATATATATTAATATATATAATATATTATATATATAATTAATATATATCTAATATATATATACTAATATATATATTATTATATATATATAATTATATATATAAATATTTATATTATTTTAATTATAATATATAATATTAATATTATAATTATTATATTAATTAATTAATAATATATATATCATATTAATATATATATATATATATATATTATTTATATCTATATATATATATAATTAACTATAATATATAGTATATAATATATTAATTTGCCTAAAGCAGTAAATCGGTAATTCGCGAGAATCTGAATATATAGTAAATCGGATCCCGGGCACTTTATTATGAATGGTATTACGGGAAATCGGGAATACCGCAATCCGGCTTGAGAGAAATATTATGGAATCGGGTCCATCATAAATATATATATATATATACCTATAATATATATATTATATATTAATATATAAATATATAGTTACTAGTAATAATATATACTTATATATTATATATTATTATAATTTAATTATTTAATTATATATAATTGATAACTTTTATCTTTATATTATCAACAACTTCATATATAATATATTATATATATATATGTCACCAGAGAACAGGCTCCATCGAACCATGACTTTTGGGAGAAAGATTTACGTTTAATATATGGAATGAGGATGTATGCTCGCATGACCATAATCCCAGCGCTCACCAATAGCACCTCCTCACTTTCAATTTTTCTCAGCCCTCACCACATCCGAAAGAAACCATCCTTCTCAAAATAACAAAACTGGACTATATTCCTTAGATTAGTTGGCTAATTGATGAAGCGGGACTCAATTGCCATAGGTTCAGTGTACTGTGTTGTAGATAGTTACCACCAAGACTAATTTCCAGTATGTTCTATATTAGAACATAGAGTATTTCATCCATACGATGTTTCCTACAGCTTCTTGTTACTGAGAATATAAGTTGTGGTGAATTAGAAGTTAGTCGCAACCCTGTAGGAAACGTTGATATTAAAATTAGAGTTTTGTTTTATCATTAATTTTTTTTCGAAATGTGTTCATCATATGCTTCTAATACCGCAGAAGAGGAGGATGAGTCGTGGAAGAGTTAATTCCCTAGAGCAGCGTAAGTGCTCTTGAAAATTGGTTAGAAGTTCAAACTATTAGCATATGACGTACCATTTTATAAGTCTGAATTGATAACTGTATTTCACATTAGTGCTGCTTAAATTTCCAGAGGTTCTCTCTATAGTAGTCGTGATTGTGTATGAAGTATTGCTGAATGAATTCTTGGAGGCCGGTTCTCCCCCGCGCCCCGCCTGCATCACTAGAGAGAAGAGCCAAGCCACTCTAGTTGTGTATGTACATGAAAAATCTCCTAAATAGAATGGCCTTACATTATGCGTGGGAAGAAACGACGTGTGACATGTCAAGTCTCTTATTTGACGATTATGTTATAGTAGTAATCTAGAAGGCAAAAAGAGCCGTTGTGAAAGCACTCAGTGATATCATGTAAGTGAAGCTAGTAAGAGAACAAAAACATAAATTAATGGGTAGACCAGTAGGGAGAATAGATGTACATTTTTTTTTAGATTCTATCTAGAACATCGAAGTTAGGAGATTCCAAGATTCTCAAGACGTTTTACAGGAATGTTTTGTTACCAATCTTACTATCATATTAATGTTACTATAAGTTTAGTGATGAGCTGTAGAAAATGATATTGGATCGTTATATATTAAAATAGTTTTTATCTATCACCACACATTACTTCTAGAATCTCTGAGTTAAAATTAAATAATCAATATATTTTGCATGATAATGATGACAGTTTATTTCAAAGAGGAAAATAAAGCCCCCTCCTGACTATAGTTCCTTAGATGTATTCAGACATGAAAGATTAGACATAATATGCTCACTAGATTGAAGAGATAGATAATTAATATTCACTAATTATGGGTTACCTAAATTTATGACTCAGCACATACCAGCCAAAATCGACGTTGACGCGAACGTCATATGAATAAATTAACCCTCACCGTGTCCTCAAGGAGACAGATTGCACAACTAATTGTATAGTCTTACACCGATATGTTATTCAGACACGTATTAAACTGTACCACTACACAGTATAACTGACTAATACAAACCTTAAAAACTGCAAAACTGTTAAGTGCTGGCACTCTCAATTTCAGCACAACTCATATTTAAAGTATACGTTCTTGAAATATAACTAAATACACGAGGCGCACAGACAATAGTTTAAGTGTTAGATAAATCACGAGATAATAATAACTATGAAATGACAGACTTCCCGCAAATCTCCAATTAGTATTTATAGATGGCTCGCTCCAACCTAATCTGTTATATGTTAAAAGCGCACCAAAAAAGTGTTTTGAAACCCTTTTGACAAAATTTTATAATATTCATATAATACTATAATATCCATACCCTACTAAATACTGAATCTATATAAATGCATTACAAAGAGCTATAATTCTTATAATTACATATATATAATAGTATAAAATAATAAATTTTTATAAATGAAATATGAAATTAAAAATTAAATCAATAAATAAATATGATATACATAGGGAATAGAATTATTTAAATTTTTAAGTATTAGAAATAATATAATCTAAATAAAGAAAATTATCAATAATAAACAGCTTCAACAAATCTAATAATTTAAAAATTAAAAATGGTGGAAAATATAATAAATAATAAGATTTAAGATAGAAGGTAATTACTGATAACTCACGATATAAAATTATGATTAGCTAAATAAGATAACATAATAATAATAAATGAATAAATAATAAATAATAAATAAATAAGATAGTATAAATTAAAATATTAGAATAAAATCATTTTAATTATATAAAAATAATATGTTTAATTAGATATTAAATAAATATATATAGTGAGATAAATATATAGAATCTATATACAATTAATATAATTATATAAATTAATTTAATAATTTATAATATAATTAAATAATATATATAAATATAGAGTAAAAACCTACTTATCCAGAAGTTAAATAATAGATAAGCAGTATGCAATAAATAATAAATAAATTAAATATAATAATAATATAATAAGTAATTATAAATAATAATAATAATAATAATTAGAAATTAATAATAGATTAAATAATAATAATAAATTAATATTAATATAATAATGCTAGAACAAGTAGCAATTAGTAAAACAGTTATAAAATACTATACTAATATAAGAATTTAATTAACTAATATACATAATACTGATAATTAATATATAATAATAAGAATCTGGCTATAGTTTGCTAATTATAATTAATAAATCAATAATCGTCAGTTTATTATAATTGATAATAATAAGCATTAATCACTTATAATCTATGTTCCATCTTAATTAATTAATTAATCATAATAATGATAATATAAATAATAAATAATTATAATAATAAATAATACATTATATAAATAATAATAATATAATAATATATAATGATAAATATAAAATAATAATATAATAATAATAATAATTAAATAATAATAATGAATATCTATATATATATATAATATCTAATAATAATAATGTAATAATAATAATAATATATTATTATAATAATATAATATATACATATTAAATAATAATAATATATATAATTAATATATTAATATAAATATAATTATAAATAATAATTAATAATTAATAATATAAATAATAATAATTAATAATATTAAATAATAATAAATAATAATTAATATAATATATAATTATGTGAACTGTATTCTGTAACTTTAATAATTTTAAATTAAGAATTAAATAATTATCTCTAATTATGATTATTATATAACTAATGAATAATAGATATTTCCAACTTTATATACTTTTTCCACTTAAATTTTTAACTGATTGTGAATTTTATTTATTAAATATTTATTTCCAATTATAATTTTTATTGGAATTCCCAGAAAATGCTGAGTGTATATTTGAGAAAAAACTTGGAATATTGTAACCCTGTTTAATAATTTGTTTAATTAGTAATATATAACTAATGTAGAAAAATAAATTCCCTTTATAAGGAGTTTAACTCTAATGCAAAGCTATTATCCAGAAGGTTTTTCTCTTCTCCTAGATGCTCTAATACTATATATAATATAATATATTATATTATATATTATATTATAATAATATTAATATATATATATATATATATATATGGACATTAATAAAAGGTGATCCGTGAATATCTAGATAGGTTAATTTAGGTATTAGGTAAGGTATATAAGGTTTGCTCACCTTAGTATAATTCTTAATGTATTTACTACTCCTTAAAATTATTGAATAATAGACTCAGATTACTTATTTTTATGAATTTTCTCACTGATTTCATATAAGAGTTATGTCACTATCTTATATAAATAGTACTCTAAATATATCTTTAATCTATATCTATTACATATATTATATATTCATTATTATATTATAATTATATATATATATATATATATATTAAATATATATATATATATATAGTATTATTATTAATATATTAATTATATATTATATAATATATATATAATATTATATATAATATATAGTATCTTATATATATATATATATATAGTTTAATCATATATATATTAATATATATATATTAATATATCATTACTTAAATAATATATATTTATATATTATATATATTATATATAATATATATATATATATATATATAAAGAATTATCTATGAATATGGTAGTCGGCTTCTTTAGGGTAAACATACTCAATATTTATTTATGATATAAGTGCATAAGACCAATAGGCAGGAAAATAAAGTCATAAAGTTATTCATAATTCTAACGTTTCGAGCCATAACCACCATGGCTTCATAATCTATCAGGACTACTTGAATGACACTAATGCATAAACAAATATTTGAATAGAGATTTATAAGTAAAATAAACAAATAAAACATAAAATTTGAAAATCTGATTTATCTTTGTGAATGAGGTAAAAATATATGCATGTATAATGAAAATTAAAGTAATTGAAAATTATTATACTAGTGTGACATAAAATTGAAAAGAAAAAATTATTATAACAAAGTTATGCTTGAACAAGTTTAAGCTAAGTAAGGTTGGAAATTTAATATTTTGGAAGAAGTGAGATGAAAATCCTTTTAGGGTGGAGGCGTAACCAGAATAAATAGCGATAATCAATAATGACAAATTAATGATAAAAATAATAACAATAAAATAAAAAACAATTAAAAAAAATATAGGTAAATATAAAAATGTAATATTAATTATATAAATAATTAATAAATAATATAATAATAATATATATAAAAAATAAAATAATGACATAATTATTTTAATATAATAAATAATAATAATTAGTATAATAATTAAATAATATAATATATATAAATATCAATAATATATATTAATAATAATAATATAAATTATTAAATATTAAATAATATAATTTATAATTAATATATAATAATATAATATAGTAATATATTAAATAATTATAAATTAATATATATAAATATCATAATAACAATAATAATATAATTATAATTTATAATAATAATAATAATATAATATTATAATAATAATAATAATTAAATAATTATTAATTATTTATATTGTCAATCTCGCGTATTAAAGATATAATTATAATAAAATGTACCACATTTATTTTATTTTTAAATTAAGATTCATATTAATTAACACTAAAATTTAATGAGCACCTCAGATTTATTCTCCAAATATGAGCAATAATAACAATAAAACGAACTGCTTTAGATACTCATGATTAATGAAAACTGTTTATGGACTTTATTTTGTACTGCTTTGGTCATCCGTAGTTCGATAGTATATAGGATGTAGAATATACTATAGGTAAGAGAAGTAGTATTTAAACGGTATTAAAGGCTATATAAGTTTTATTTATTTTTTAAAATATTTTTATTATAGGATTAGTTAGTAAATTTTAAATGAATTTGTCAATAGATAATCATAATGATATATAATAACGAAGGTTATGATCGTGCGCAAGAGCTTATTTATCTTGATATATTATGTTATGAGTTGGTTTGTTTGTTGTAGTATATAGTTTAGTGTGTAACGCTAGTTGACGAGTCGTGTGTTTGTTGGTAGTAGGTAGCATGCTGTGCTAGAGATGTAGGAATTTCAACATTTGGAGGATGATTCAAGCAAGAGGTCAAAGGACATTTGTGTGCTCGTACTTAAAGTCAGAGTTATTATGATTTTATATAGAGTATATAGTATTATATATTTGATTTAATAATGTATTTTATATTAAAGTCTTATTTGATAAAATATAGTGAAAAATAAATAAAATAGATATAGAACTCTAGGAATGATAGAAGTTTCCTGCATTAAATAATTATTATTTAAATATAGTAAATAATTTTATAATGTAACTAACTTTTTCATTATTTCTTAAATTATAATTAAATATAATTATATATAAATTTAAATTAAATAATTATAATTAATAATATAAATTAAATTATATATAAGTATATATAATATTAATTTAAATGAAATTAAAAGAAAAGAGAAATAATAATAATTTAATAATAATATAAAATAATAATAATATAATAATATAAAATATAATATATATAATTAAATTAAATATAGTTTATATATAAGCTTATTTATTTTCATATGCTTAACTATCACCAATTAATTAATAAGACTATCAATATAATTAGTTATATGTATCATAGGTGATCAATAGTTGAAGTATTTTGTCTACTATTTAATATATTATATCGAAAAGCCTTTTATGCCATTAACTAAGTTATAAGTGCAGTAAGAATACGAGTAAAATCCTATTTATATATTCCTTTTTTTTTCAAAGAATCAAATTATTTTTAGAGATTAAATCAACGATTGAAACAAAATATTAGACTAATTTCCCGGTGGAGCTTGGTAACACAACAGAAAGAAGTCCAAGTAGAATAGATACATAAATAATGCTATAAATAGTTACTAATAACAACTAATATATTATGTAAACTTTTTATTTTATTTTATCTTCATATAGATTAAATTATATATATCACTTTTTTTTATATATAATTTCCTGAGCCATTACTTAAGTCATCGTTTAAACTATATCAAATTTAATAAATCTTATGTCTTATTTATTTATAATATTGATATTATTCTACTAATTATCATTATATATATATATTTATATAATTAATAATATATTATTTATTATTATTATTATATATTATTATATATTATTATTATTATATTTAATATATCATTAATTTATATATATATTATACTACCCTTAATTCATTTATAATTTTCCTATTTTTTATTATTTATTTTAAATTCATTTTATTATTTATTATTATATATTAATATATATTATATTTTATAAATGATTATATATATATGATAATAATAATATTTATATATTTATATAATTTATATATTAATTATATATTAATATAAATTATATTATTTATTATTATTCTTACGGCTTTTTTATTATTATTCTTAAATTTTATAATTATCCCTAATTTTTTTTATTAATAATATTTACTTGATTATTTATTTCCTGCCTTGCTTGTTTATTTTGACTGTATATCTTCTTTCTCTTCCATACTCAAAGTCCCGTGTGTTTCGTGAAACGCTGTCATTTTTTTTAACATTGATTAAGTTTTATGAATCCTTTATTAATTTTTTCCTTTTCTTCCTTTCCTTTTTTTTCTCTTTCCTTGAATGTGTCAGAAATAAAAAATGTTTCTCCTTGTATGATTTTTTTATATGTATTAGCGCTATTTCCTCTCGTTTTTATAGAGTTATTGTGTGTGCTCTCTTAAGAAATCATTTATATGATGTTAATAATTATGTACTATTACAAACTCGGCGAAGTATCATATACATGCTCTTCTTTGACTCAAGTATATATATATGTATATATTATATATAATATATATAATTTAGTATAATATTATAGTATATATATATATATATATTATATACTGTGTGATACTCATTTTATATATATAATATTAATATACTATTTATCTAAAGATTATATATAAAAATACTTTATATATTAACTAATTAATAGATAATAATATAATAATATCTATATATTTTAAATATTAATATTAATATATAATTAATATTAATCTAAATTATATAATATTTTATATATTAATAATAATTAATAATAAATAATTTTTAATGTATACAATCGAATCGAATTCAAAAAATATAAACACGATAATATTTTTATAAACTAAGAGTCTCAATTTATTAAAAAGACACAGACAATCAGTAATACATTAATATTTAGTAAATAATATGAAAAGGCGTACTATTACTAACTCCAACTCCACACAGTAACATTCGACAATAACATTTGAAAAATTAAAACTTACGGTCTGCCGAGGTAACATTAGCTACTAGCCTAAGAGGGATGTCTGAACTCAAGCTTGTATGCAAATATACTCTTGCCTTTATAACTTCACGCTGTAATGTTGTTGATTAATTCTATATGAATATTGAGTTAATAAGGTCAGGTTATAAGAGTGATGTATCAAGTTATATATTAAAATTAAACTTATATTAAATTTAAATATATATTTTTAGAATAAATTAATTAATTATTATTCTTGCTAATGTAATATAAGTTTTAAAATTTTAGATTACTTTTAAAAAATGACTGGTCTAATTGAATAGCTCGTGTCTCAAGGAGCTAAAAATAAATGACGGTTGGTGTGCCTATCTATTATAGGAAAGAGGAACCTATTACCACGTGTTGGAATAGGAGAAAAATAAGAGTTGCCAACCAGATTTTTCTTATATTTAAAAAAAGAGTTAAGGAACCCGAGTAGAAATTTCAGTCGGGACGTGGCTGATCAGAGAGCATTCGAACGAGATTATTCACACACACAACACACACTACACACAAAAAACACACACACACACCACACACACCACACCACACACACACACACACACACACACACACACACAGCACACAAACACTACGTGAATTCAACCTAACAGCCACACTAAGAACACACAACTAACACGACACACCACACACACACTACACACGACAACTAAACACACACATTTCCATCACCTACTACACACAAACAACAACACACATAACACAAACACAACATCATACACACACAATCATCACACAAAGCACTCAAATACACATCTAAATAACTACACACATCACAACAGCACCACACCCACACACACCGCAAACACTCACACACAAACACATAAGAGAAACACAACACCGCACAGAGTCAAAAAAGTTCTAGGGACACAGCACACACACACACACACACACACACAAACACACACACACACATACCACATACACATACATGCATTATTACAGACAGCAAAACACAGCACACACACACACACACCAATAGATATAGATAGAGAAGACGTATATATTGTGAATAGATATGATATATAGTTATATATAGATATATTACATATATATATATATATAGAAGACTATATATATATATGACGTTTGAGATATCATGTTGTTGAAAATTCAATATGTTAAAATTTGCGTTGCCCTAGTCTGGCCTACCGCCAAAAGTCGCCACTGAATATCATGGAATAGATAATAATTAGATTGATATAGTATGTATATAGAGTATATATAATAGGATAGTATCAGGATGATGCTATATTAATATATATATATATATATAATATATATATATATTGCAAAAAGATTCGTGTAAATGAAGTGATATATTTTTAACTTCCTTAAACGTCTTCTCAACAGAACAGCTTTTCCAATTTAAATTCAGCACGAAAGGAAAGTTCAAAATACATTATAATTTCTTTTTAGACATTCGAATCAGGAGGGAAATAGTGCTAGCCGACGTACTAGATTATTCTACAGTAGAATATACCGGAAAACGTGATATTTCACTAATATTAAGCTACAAATTTTTCCAGATACATACCTCTTTCCGCTATAAGAGGCATGTAAGAATAAAGACATTATGATTACATAGGTTTTTACCGACACTCCAACCATACATAAACTCTTTAAAAGAAATTCTAGATTTTCTAATCAAATCGTTGTTTTATTCTGAAAACTGTTCCGCTCCAAAGGATATAGAAGACAAATATAAAGAAAAGACTTTTAAACAGTCATATGTTATCATGAACCCCATATGTCAGCATCTTAAGCAACCCTTCTACATTAAACTTCTTTTATTGACCACTACTATAAAAAATTTTAAAAAATCAACTTCTTTAAAATTCTACCTAACACACCCAATTTCAAATTTATTTTTGTACTTCGTCACAGAATTCTTTTTACTAGGTCTGCCTTCCTAAGTTCCAAGATCTCTATCGACGCGAACGGTTGCGGTTAGTCTGCTTGTCTGAAAAATATCTCTTAGTCGGTGCTCGATGGTACTACGCCATAGATACATTGGGACAGCATCTGCTCCAACTCTTCGTTAGAGAAGATGAGCAAAGAAGCGGTTCGACCAGGACCCGAACCTTTTTCGCATCTCCACCCCCTTTTCACAAGCATTAAAAATCACAGTCTAACGAGAAAATACATCTTATAAATCTAAACACTCACAGATTTTATATCAAACCACCATGAAGTACACCGAGCTTAAAAAATTTGGAATCAGTCATCGTAGCCCACTGTCAATCCGTCATCATAACCAGAATAGCTATCAGCCGACCTGCCTACAAGCTGTTCTAAGCTTTTCCACGCGTTTAACCAAACTAGTTTTGGATAAGTATAACAATTTTCTTGAAGCTCACCATATATATTTGTGACCCTCACTCCCATTCAGGGATTATACACACATCAATATAAAAGTAGCATCAGCATGATAGTATATACTAAAGAGAGTAATATACTTATATAGTATTATATATATATATTAATATAGAGATATATATATATATATAATATAATATATATATAGTAAATATAATAATATATAAATATAGTAATATTATATTATATATTATATATAAGCATATATATTTATATATATAATAATTATTAGATATATATAATTTATTTATAAGTAGATATAGTATAAAATATATATTAAATATATTCATATATAATATATATATATATAGTATAGATATACATATATATATATGTCTATATATAATATATAAGACATGATATATATAGTATATATATTAATATATATATATGAATATATATATAGTATATATAAGTAAATATATAGTATATATAGTATATTATTTGTGTTTTAGATACTAAATGATAGGTTTATTGTTATGTTTCTCGAAAAGTGATCGACCCAATACAAAATATCGCAACAATGCAAATGGAAGCACCTTCACGAATCTAAAAAGCGAATATTTTTTTGTAGAACTTGTATATATATGATAATATAATATAAGGTAATGTTATATATTAGTATAATATATATATAGTATATATAAATTATATAATATAGTAATATATATATTATATATGATATATTATATATATTAATATAAGTACATATATATATTTAATATAATATATTAGTTTATATATATATTATATATAATATATAATATAATATTATATATAGTATAATATATATAATATATATATATTTGATATAGATATCATTATATATATATTATATGAATATAATAGATATAAAATATATAGTAATATATATAATTACATTATATAATATTATATAATATATATAAAGATATATATATAATAATTATATAAGTATAAATATATAATATATATATATATAAGTAAGATATATATATATATATATATATATATTATAATATATATATATTACTATATATTTTTAGTAGTTTATATATAGATATATATAGATTATATATATATAGAGTATTTATATATTAGAGTATATATTATATAGTATATATAGTGATATATATATATATACGTACTGTGAAATATATATATATATGATGTATATGATCTATATACTATATATACTATATATATAGAGTATATAGATATATATATTATATATATATGAATATATATATATTTTAGTATCATATGTAATTGATAATTATATATATATATAATATATATTATAATATAATATATATATTATATTGAAGAGTATATATATATATAGATATAATATATATAGTATATATATATAATATATATATATATAAGTATATAGTATATAGTATATAGTTATAGTTATTATATTAGTTATATATATTATATAGTAATATATGTATATAATATAGTAATTATATATAATAATATATATATATTATGATATATATAATATATATATAAAATATATGATATATATATAAATTATAGTATTATTAATATATATTAGTATATATAATATAGTATATGAATAGTAATGAATGATAAATAATATATAATAGATAGATTATAAGAGATATATATAGTAATTATATATATGAAATATATATATATATATAATATATATATAGTATATATATATATATAGATATATATACTATATATAGTGAATAGTATGAAATATATATATACATAATATATTATATGTATAATATATATATATATATATTGTCGTATTAGTATATAATTATATGATATATAATTATATATATATAGAGTATATAGTATATGTATAATAATAAGATGTATTTATCTTATTGAAATATATTTAATCACACAAAATATATAGTAAGTATAATATATATTATATATATATATTTATATAAATATATGTGAAAATATAGTAATACTAGTATATATATATATATAATATATATTATACCTATAATGATAGTTAATGTATATATAGTATAATAATATATCTATATATATTTATTATATATATATATATATATATTATATTATATTATAATGATTATAATATATAATATATATATATAGATGTATATAATATATAAACATAAACGTATATATATATATATATATATACGTGATATTAATATATACTAGTATATAAAGTAACTAGTAATATATATATATAAATTATATAATGTATATATATTATATCCTTATTTTATTTAGAATAGATATATATATATTATATATAAATATAAATATATATATAGCTACTTATATGTATATAATCTCTTCTTCTTCTTTATTCACCTCTTTCGTGTACCCCGAAAATGGGAACTGAGGAAGGTGAAGGTGTCGCGTGTCATGCATCGGCAATAGAAAAACAGTTAGAAGAAGCATGACAAAAGTCGAAAAAGAGAAGGCCAGCTCACCGCCCCCCTCTATACCTAATAGTGAGAACTCGTCACAGACAGAAAATCTACCGCAGGGATCGTCAGGGACACGCGAACGGATTCTCAATATGACGTACAATCGTCAATCGTAGGTTCATCCCTTAG
Source organism: Trachelipus rathkii (assembly GCA_015478945.1). NCBI lineage: Eukaryota > Metazoa > Arthropoda > Malacostraca > Isopoda > Trachelipodidae > Trachelipus > Trachelipus rathkii. The sequence goes on from JABUQX010055826.1 coordinate 60,035, forward strand.
GCCAAGGTAGCCAAAACAATGCCCGTACAAAACCCGCATGCACTCGCTATTATGCACCTTAGTTCTCGCCGCTCTGCCAAACTCACATTTCTTCTCCTTCAGACATTCGTTCGCTGACTTAATTCACTTTTTCTTCGCGGTTCCCACGGCCGAGTCCGGTTGCCCAACACACTCTGTCATCATACATGTCGAATAACACCACACGCCGCCTATCAGTCATCTTTTGACCACAGTGACAAGACACATTTTAATTTACTTCATTATTGTCATGCGACTTTACACCACTTTTCTTACACACACAAACTCTTGAATACGATTCATTCCTGCATTTTCCTTCTCACACCTAGCAAGTCCCCCCCTCAGCATTATGATCTCATACTATACTAGCCAGGTATATAATATACAGCCTAGTATATGATACTAAGCTATACCTATATAATATAGTCAATATCTCTTATTATAATATATATAGTATGAATATAAGTACAAGTGAATACTGCTATATAAAATATTTATATAAGTATATCTAAACAATATGAAATATAATATTGTATAATTATATTTAGGAAATATAATATACTTATATATGATATAGAATTTATGTGTTAACATAATACTATATAGTATTATAGAATATAGTATATTATATTTGATAAAGGATATATAGTAATATATAAGTAGTAATATATATTTAGAATATATATATATATGAGTATTATTATATAGGAGTGAGGAAGCTGCAGCACAATATATTCAATTATAATATTAATTATACTAGTAAACAAACTCTATGTTATTGTCATTTCATTTGAAAAGTAGTAAACCTTAAACTGATTAGTCTATATTTCGCTAATATTTTTTCAGAATTAAAATTAATATTTAATAATTCTTCACATAAGATCTCTTCCTTTTGTACCAAAACAAATTCAAAACAAGTATATTAACTAAGAAAGTAACATAACTTTATGTGTCTTTCTTATTTGAGTTTAATTCTCACAAATTAGAGATAATTTAGCTCAATTTGCCCAGCAAGTATTACTATATCACTATAGTATATATATAGGCAGGCAGGGCACGCAGGTGTTAAGCAGAGAAGTAATATTGATATACTTATAATATAGATATATAGTAATATATATAGGACTGTAGGATATATATATATATAGATCGTATATATATATATATATAGTAAATAATATGTAATGATGATACATATTGTGACCAATCACCGGAAGGGTTCCTTTGATCAAAGCTTTTCAAGAGGGACAATATACGATGTAGAAAGAAGTATGAGGAACCAACCAAGGCCACAAACTAACGCAAATTGCTCAGTGGACGAAGACATGGACTTTAAATAGAGAAAGATAAGTACAGGTAGAAAAACAGATGATTTCAAGGAGTCACAGAACAGAAATGACTGAAAAAAGAAGCACCACGAAACGAGCGAGTGTCGGCGTTTCAATGCTTAAGCAAGAGATAACGAGCTACGAGAGATCGCCCCATATGTTAGTAGGAATATGAAAAGGATTCCCATCGGGGGGGGGGCCCAAAAACCCTGTGGGCGATTCCCGAATATATTTTGTTATATATAAATTTATTTAGATATTATCAGATAATATATAGTATATATATATAGATTATATATATATATCATATATATATATATATAAATAGTAATAGGAGGAGAGAGAGAGAGAGCGAGAGAGAGGGGGGGAGAGAGAGGAGAGAGAAGAAAGAGGAGAGGAGAAGAAGAAGGAGGAGGACGGAGAAGACGAAAGAAGAGAGAGAGAGTAGAGAGAGAGGAGAGAAGGAAGGAGGGAGGAGAGAGAGGAGAGGAGAGAGGAGAAGGAGAGAGAGAGAGAAGGAGAGGGAAGAGAGGAGGAGAGAGAGAGAGAGAGAGAGAGAGAGAGGGAGAGGAAGAAGGGAGAGAGAGAGAGAGAGAAGGAGAGAGAGAGAGAGAGGAGAGAGGAGAGAGGCAGGAAGAGAGAAGAGAGGAGAGAGAGAGAGAGAGAGAGAGAGAGAGACGAGAGAGAGAGGAGGAGAGAGCAACGGAAATATAATATGACGAGATATTATATGATAAGATATATGCATTAGATAATAGGTAGTAAGTATAATGTTTTGTATGTTATGTATGTTTGCATGTTTGCATGTTTGCAGATTGTGATGGTATGTATGTTGTGATGTAATGTGGGTATGTCATGTATGTATGTATGTATGTATGTATGTATGGTATGTATGGTATGTGATATTATGTATGTATGTAATGTTTGTGGATAGGTAATGGTAATACTAGTATATTGTATGTAAGTGTAATGTAGTGATACTGGTGATATATCGGATGAGATGTAACTGTGAGATGATGAGATTGTATGTATGTACTGTAATGAGTAGAGGATGATATGAGTATTGGTGAATGAATGATCGTGTATGGTGATGAGTAATAGTGAATGAAGTAGAGAGAGTAAGAAAGATATAGTATAGACGAGGAGATGAAGAGAAAGGAGAAAGAAAAGGTGAATGACGGTATATAGAATAAAACGAGGAGAGATACGAAGAGGAGAGATAGGAGAGAAGAGAGAGCAGAGAGAGAGAGAGAAGACAAAACAGTAAGTGAAATATATTATATTATGAGAGAGAGAGAGAGAGAGAGAGAGAGAGGACGGAGAGATAGGAGAAGAGAGAGGTAGAGATATTATTGTTTTTAATCTTACATTATTTGTAAACAAATTCTTCATTTATTTACAGGCACTAAGGTTTATATTTAGGTGCTAAAATTTATTAATATTACAAAGTTAATTATATTGTATAATAAAGCAATTCAAGATCATTTATTTACGAATTGAATATTAATAATAAAATTATCATAATTATCATAAATAAAATTATCTCAATGATGACAATTTACGTACAGAAATGTTAATTATCTATTTAAATAGCCTCATAGACAAATAGTCCCATTATTTTTAAAGTAGGAGTCATATTTTAATAGGAAAGATATTTATATATAATATATAATTTCAGATCTAGTAAATTTATATCTACGATTACAATGTCTCTAAGATATAAATATTTATTCTATAAATATTTGATATAAATAGGCCTTTAGGCCTATTTTATTGATAAAGAATCACATTGTAAATGATATAACGTTAGCCTCACATCCACAAAAACAAAAATAAATATACATTCCTTATATTCTCAAAAATCAAAAATTCGTTCAAAATTTCTCATTTTTCTAAACTATTTGCAAAAACATTTAACGGTGAGAAAGAAAATAATCAAATATAATCAATCATTAAATACTTCATTTACCAACAACTACTTTTTTTCTTTAAAACTTATGAAACGCAATACTTGTCAAATATTTCCTGAATTCTTTTTACAACAAATATTTACTGGACTCTCAATGAAACAAAGAATGAGTCCCATCCAACTTTTTTTTTGTGTAAGTTTACCCCAAGACTATCTGAGAGTCAAACAAAATTAAGTCACAACAACTGTCAGCTCACAAGGTAAACATCATAAAAAAGGGGCTATAAGTCCCTAAAGAAAGGACAAAAAAATTACCGTGGAGTCAAAATTGACCCATGAAGACCAAAGGGTTGGTGCTTGTACGTGAGTATAAGTGTAAAAGTAAGTGTCTATGGGAAAATGTAAGTGTTATATTGAATAAGTGTCATAGTGAATGGTGTGTATAAGTGTAATGTGTGTATGGTGTGTGGTGGTAATGTGGTTGTTGATGTGTGATGTGTGGTAAGTTTAAATGTAATGTTATCTATGGGTAAAATGTAAGTGTCATAATGAATGTGTAAGTGTCATAGTGAATGTGTTATAAGTGAGTGTGTGTGTTGAGTGTGTGTTGTTGGAGGTGTTTCAAGTGAGAAAGATTCATACATGCGTTACAAGTTAGAGAACGAATATTGATCGTAGTGGGCACGAGTGGCCAAAAAATTGGTGGCCAAAATTGACCCCATGGTATATGGCAAGGTAAAAGTCGAAATATCATGGTCAAAACAAGGTAAAAACTATTCAAAATTATGATGTATGGTAGTGTAGTGTAGGCCTAGCGTGAAGCTGGCTTTGAGGCTAGTGTAGGTGCTAGGGTAGGTACAGTACTGGTGGAATTCTAGGTGTAGGTGTATACGGCATATGTGAAGATGGGTGATAGCTGATATGGAGGCTAGGTATGCTGAGCTCTATCATAGCAGTAGTTTGTAGGCTATGTTATATATAGGCGGGTGAGTAGGCTGGTGTAGCTATGTGGGAGCTGTGTTAGGGCATATATGGATGGTATGGTGTAGGCTTAGTGTCTTATTGTGGTGTGTGGGTGTGTGGTGTGTCTATACTATATGTGCTCTGCGCCCGCGTGTCTAAATGTTACCGAAATAATCAAAAATAGGTCTAAGCACCCCATAAAAGGGTGCGCCAAAAATACGGGTGGCAAAAATTGACCCATGGAATGACAAAGTTATTGGTCGAAAAAATTAGATTGCGACATGGTACAACGTATTGCTGACGTCCAACCGTTTGAGCGTCAAACCTATTCTATGATAGGGTTGCAAATAATAATTAGTTAGGGATTGCCGAAAAAATTAGTTGCCAAAAAATTAGGTTTCTCTAAAAAATAAAGGTATCATCAAAATAAGGTTCTCAAAAATTAGGGGTCTCAAAAAATTTTGGGTTCATACAAAAAATTTAGGCTATTCTATCAAATATACCGCGGTTCTCAAAAAAAATCCGGGTTCTCAAAAAATCGAGGTTCTCAAAAAATCCGGATTCTCAAAAAATAGGGTTCTCAAAAGGGTCAAGACCCAAAAAAAAGTTTAATAGTAAAAAATTCAGGTTAGCCCAGAAAAGGTAAGGTCAAAAAGTCGCGCGGCAAAAAAGGTATAAGTAGCGTTTAAAAAATTTGGCGTATCAAAAAAGTTCACAAAAAGATCAAGATCAAAATCCTAGGATCTGCGAGGGGCCATGTCATTTCATATATATAGTTGAAGTCCGAATGTATCTCCTACTTAATGCTATGCGTGAAATGCGGATGCGGTCTTAAACTAGATGAGCATGCGGTGCCGAGCTAATTGCGGATGCGGCATGTTAACTCTTATTTGGAGTTTGAATAAAAATTTAATATTATATACTATATAATATATATATATAATATTTATTATAATTTATAAACTAATATTAATATTATATAAAATATATATATATATATAATATAGATATATAATATATATAATTATATTTATATAATACTATTATAAATATTAAGATATATATTATTATATAGTATTATATTATAGACTCACAGTCTATCCCCTTCTTATCCTCCCCACTCTTACTATCTATATGCATCTCCATGCCTAACTTCATTATACCACATAATATATTACTATATAGATAATATAATATATATATATATCTCTTCGTTATATCACTTATACACTTTGTAACTTTTATTAGATATAATTATATAATAATATATATACTCACTTAAACTTATATATTTTGTAAGAATATATACTATATATAATATATATATATATTATAATATATAATATTATATATATATATATAGATATATATATTTATATATATATAATAATTTATTAATATATATTATATTAATACAAAATAACAATAAATTAATTTATACACTATAAATTCAGTGCATTCTCTATGATACATCTTATCAATAAGATATACTTTTCAAGATACTTTATTCCAATATGATATATAAGGAGAAAAAATATTATATAAGGGAATTGAGCTGATGTTATAGATATATATAACTGGGCTTATTTGCTAATTTTGTATATTATAATAATAATAATATAATGTATATATATTATATTTACTAAAATATTATCCGGGGGGTCCCTACAGTCTTAGTTCCTCTTTCTTAAAGGGGAATTAATCCATATATTTATATTCTTTATACCTCAGTTATGTTGAATGGTTCAATGTTTTATTTATGTCACTTTTCTGTTTGTGCCCTATAATAGTTATATATTAGTAGGGATCATTACAAGATGAAGGAGGGTAGCGTCTCTGAGAAGCTACAACAGAACAAAGTTGCATTGTATCAATAGTGTTAAAATCTTAAGAGAAGAAAGAATTAGAGTACATGGTATATGCCAATAAACGTATAGAGACGACGATGAGTAATGAATACATAAGATATAAATATATAGTTAAAAATACATTATTAACCCGTTAGGTAATAAAGAAACAAAAGTGGTATATAGATATATAAGTATACTATTGTCATGAGTTATCATGAATTGGAGTTAGCAAGCCGATAAATAGTAAGTGATAGATAAAGAGTATGAAGAAGGAGTGTAGAATTATACGGAGAGAGATAATATTGAGCAGCGATTTATATAGGAAAAATAAGAGCTGGAAAAGACTCCTTAGTGAGGATTAGGAACATATTAGAACTGCTGAAGGAGCGAAGGAGAACAGTCTAAAAGCCTTTATAATCGTATGCTGAGGTATATTCTTAACACATATGTTGGTGTAGATAAGCAGTATATATTATTATATATATATAATATATACTGATATAAGCGCCGGAAGGTGTATGAAGATAGTATCAATAATTAGTTCCAAATTTAATAAAATAAAGGACAGCAGGAGTAATTGAGTTAATAAAATTTAAGATAAGAATCCTACTAATAGGACCCAACATTAGGCAAAATTATATGATAATATATTTAAGAAAAGAAAATTAAAATAAAAAAATAGAGCCGAGATTAGGTGTATATAGCACAGTAATGGATATATTAGAGATAGTGGCAAAGCACTGTCAGAATTTTTAAATTCTCATTATGTAGAAATAGATACAGTGAAAAAGACATCTAGGAATAACAATAAGAAGCATATATCTAGCCTTCAATAACTTAGTAAGAAAGCATTTGATCTGTATACCAGTAAAATAGAGTCTAATGGAGAGTCTGAAAATAGATATGAATGAGTTGGAGTACAATTAGATTAAAAGCAGAATAATGACAGACGGAATAGACTAAGTTACAGGTAAGAACAGTGAATATAAAAACTATATATATATATATAGTATATATATAAGTCTTATTGAGGTATAAGTTATATCAGTAGTAGTGATGGTTGTCGCAGATTTACGTGTAAGTCGTATTGATAATACAGCATAAGAGGTTAAAGGTGAAGATTATTAGGATATATGACGAACATTCACCACTGCTAATTACGCATGAATAAGTTGTATCAGTGTTGAGATATCGAGAAGATTCATTAGGTCAGTAGAGTTGAGTTACATAATTATACGGTGCTTGAGCGTGTTCTCGTAAGAATAAATTGAAATGAAAGCTTAGTAAGAAATTAAACATGAAGTGGAGAAAAATCAGAAATATATTAGTAGAGTATATAGTAGTACGGAGAGGTAAGTAGTAAGGAGAGCTGATAGTGGAGGTTAGACGTTAAGAGAG
>JABUQX010055826.1:72500-88798 GCA_015478945.1 Trachelipus rathkii
ATTTGCTTTCCCACAATTTTATCAAGAATTGCAGGTCGTTTTATTGATTGGTGAAAAAAAAACAGGTATTTCATGCAAGGTGCCATAAAAGTTATTAACATCTTTAAAATTATAGCAACTGTGCTGTAATACAAGATTTAAGCGGTGAGCTAAACAATGTGTGATAAGATCATATGGGGTATGGGTACGAATTTGTGCTTGAACTATATTCAATTCAGATGACATAACGCTAGCCCCATCAAAAGTTTGAGCAATACGTTTCTTACGAAAGTCAAATGGTTCTAATAATTTAAGAAGTTCCTCACTAAAACTTGATGCGCCCTGTTTCCTCCAACCTCAAAAAAACCCAAAGAAATGCTCTTTTATATGAATCCATTTTCATCAACGAATCTGTAAATAACTGAACATATGTTCGTTTCTCCGTGTTGTCGGTTGCTTCATCTTACTTCAGATAACTTTTCTGAATATTCATCTAAACGCTTAAAATAATCTTTAATTTCACTTTCAATCATCTCTAAAATATTTCATTTGAATCTTTGACAAACAAAGTAAAAACCCCCAATTTTTCCCAATATGAGATTTCATTTCAGTGTCAACGTCATTATGAATTAAATACAAACAGTTTCTTTGTAATTTCCTTGGTTGAAGGAACTTTGACACTAGTCATGACCACGAAATGCAAGTCCTTGTTTACCTAAGAAATGAAATGATATCATTTTGAATATTCTCTATTTTTTTCACTCTGGCATTGTACTCACTTTTATTTCTAAAATATACCAATTAAGTGCTCCCAAAAATAGTCATATTTTGTTTACGTAAACTGTTGAACGCCAATACTATTTTAAATATGTTCTTTAAAACCCCTATGCCTTTCCAAGCTTTTTGTTTTTTCCAATCTCGAAATCCTTCATCGCACTAAACATTCTTTTTTTGCACTAAGTAATAAACAAAGCCAGCAATATAAACCATCTTTTTTCACGCTTCCACGACAACCACTTAACAGCGGCATTACCACACTTCTTTTATAAACATTCTAGTTTTTGTATTTACTTATTTTAATGGTTTGATATTTGGAGCTTGGACTTGCGTATTTTAAAAGGAGTTTTTTTTCTTCTTCACTACGTCTGGCAAACGGAATGGTTAATAAAGAAACCACTGTCGCTTTCACTATCCATATTTTCAAATTTGCACAAACATTAAAACAACACCGACACATACACCTGTTTTATAATCTGAGAATCCCTACGCACATCTCGAGCTATATATCAGAAAATATGAATTATCAGATGCCAATTAGTAATATTATTGGCACCAAAATTAGAACCAAAATTAGTTATAAGAACAATCAAAGTTTATTAAAAAATTATTATAAATTATTAGTTATATCTCTCTCTCTCTCTCTCTCTCTCTCTCTCTCTCTCTCTCTCTCTCTCTCTCTCTCATCTCTCTCTCTTCTCTCTCTCTTCTCTCCTCTCTCTCTCTCTCTCTCTCTCTCTCTCTCTTCTCTCTCTCCTCTTCTACTTATTTATAATATATATATATTTTATAATATATAATATATATATTATATTATATATATTATAGTAATAAACCGTATATATATATATATATATATATATTATTACTTATATATAATATATATATATATATAATATAGTATATATTAATATATATAAGTTTTTATTTTAATTTAAAAAAAAATTAGTTTTTTTTTTTTGAAATCATTATTAATTTTATTGTCAAAAGCAGCAACTCAATTTATGAGCTAGAGTTGGCCAATAATTTGAGAGCCATGTAGTTTAGTGACTTTTCGCAAGGGGAGGCCTTTTTGGAAAATCTCAAAAAGAGACAAAAACAAGAGTAAGGTTTCTATTTACGTTGCCATGACACAACCAGTGTTTTTATTCTATTAGGCACAAATGAAAGGCACTCCAGTCATATGATTCATATCAAAAATAATGTTTCGGAAGAAAATAAAGGATTTTAATGTAAAAATAGATCGTCCTTGTATAACATTTAACATATTTTAAATAGTAATAAATAGTAAGTTGAATTATTTTATTCAATAAATTTTTAGTTATTTACTTTATTTATATTTATGAGAGGAGGCCCGCCTCCGTTTCCTCTGTAAAGCCCGCGCTCATCTCTGATTATATATAGTAATAATAGATATATGATATATATATATATATATTATATTATAATATACTATAATATCTATATATAATAATATATATAATATATAATTATATAATAATACAACATAAATATATATAATAAAATATATTAATATATATATATATATATTAGTTATTAATTTTGTACTTATAATTATTCAGAGGATGGAGTCGGAGTCGGATCGAGAGTCGGTTATTTCAAAAGGTGAGTCGGAATCGAGATTGCAATTTTCAAGAGTCGGATCGGAGGTCGATCGGACGGACTTCGGGAGTCCGGAGTCGGAGTCGAGAGTTAGGTAATTTGAAGAGTGATCGAGTCGGAGTCGGAGTCTAAAATTTAAACCGATTCCGCAACCCTGCTCAACACCATCCGCTCCACCCTCACCCTCGGCTCCCCAATCCTCTCCTTTCCCCGGCTGTCACTCCATAATACAGTTTCGCACACTATTTGCTTCAAATTCCCTCACATGTCCGAACCATCTCATACTGCCCCTTCTCTCCACCCAGTTTCAAGATTACTCCCACTCCAACACGGCCCTCACTCATCATTCCTCCCCTATCTAATCTTGTCACCCCCAACATCTAATCTTAATTACTTTGCATTTCGCATGCCTGTTACATTTACTTTTAGATTTGAAATTTGTGTCCAAGGCCTCATGTCCATTGCTAATTTGGGCTTCATAATGTTGGTAATTATATTATGTTTGACTTTACGAATCCTTGAGCAAAGGGTACTAACGACGAAATTTCCCATTAAACAGATTCCAATTCTGATGGTTCAACTCCTGGAACATATCATCTTACTCCAATATACACTCCTAAATATTCAAACGATGTTCCCGTCGTTTAAGTACTTCCCTCTCCAATTCTATATTCAACTCTTCCTACTCCCTACTCACCAACATAACCTACGTCTTTACCCTATTGATTTTGCATTTCCCTCGTCAAATAGAACCTTTCCCATGCCTAACTATCAAAACCTCTCAGAGCCTGCCCTTGACTACCGAGTTATCAACGCCAAATCATTCGCGTATCCAAAGATCTCTCCACCCAGCTCTTTCCTTACCACCTTGGCACAATAGCCATAAAACCCTATGAATAAAATGGAAAGTACACTTCCACTGATTTAACACCTGTTGTTATTCCAAATCAAATACTATCATCCATCTGTGTTTTCACCTTGCAACAGTTGTCCACCTACGTGCTTTTATAGCTCTTATCAGTTTAGAATAGGCACCCCATACTCCCTTTTCCCCAAGATCCTCCACAAGATATCCCTAGGAACACGATCGAACGCCTTTTCTAAATCGATAAAGGCCAAATATGCTTTCTGGTTAAATTCATAAGTCTTTTCACACATAATCTTCAGTGCAAAAATCAAATCAATTGTCGACCTTCCTGGTCGAAAACCCTGCTGCCATTCGTCCAGTTTATTTTCGATTGTGCCCATTAATCTTCTCTCCAATATTCTCTCGTTACCTTTGTGATATGTGGCATCAGGGCAATTCCCCTGTAGTTTTACAGTCGATTTTATCACCTTTCTTGTAAATAGGACACAATACCGATTTACTCTAATCCCCCGGTGTTTTTCCTTCGTTCTAGCACTTATTCATTACTTCCGTCATCCACAAAGAGAGCCCCTTCACCAGCTTCTCTCATTATCTTCACAGGCAGCTATCCTTGCCTGCTGCCTTACCGTTTTTCACCTTTCTCATCGCTGGTTCCACCTCCCCAGGTACAACCTGCCACTCCCCCCTCTTCCAACTCCACATGTCGTTCTTCCCATTATTCCTCTTCTATATTATTCGGAATATTCAATAGCTGTTCGAAATATTCCTTCCAACTTCGGCTAATATCGGACGAGCTTGTTAATAATGTTCCATTTTCATTTTTTATTGCATAGGTTGTTGGGGCAGAGCCCTTTCTGTATTTTTTTTTGCAATGCTGTAGAATAGCTTTCTCATCCCCTGAAGGTCTTCCTCCAGTTCCCCTTCAATCCTTTCCCATGTGCTCTCCTTTTCTCTTTTTTTTTTATCTGTTCAGCTTCCCTTCTCGCTTCCACAACATTTCACCTTTCTCTTTACCGCCGTCTGAACTTGTTTACTCCATCATGGCTTTGTTTCCTATTTTTTTTTGTATAAATATTATATATTATATATTTATATATATATATATTTTTTTTTATATATATAATATTATATATATTCATTTATATTATATATATATTATACTATATTTTATATATAATATATATATATATATATATATTATATAATATATATATATATATAATTATATCCTCGCTTTACAAATTAATTCTATTCACATATAACTTTTCATATTATATATATATTTATTTTTCTTTTTTTTATATTTTATATCTTATATATTTAATATTATATATATATATATTGGTAATATAAGTTGTCGTTTTTTAAGATGATAAGTTTTTGATTTTTTAAGAATTTTTTTATGCATATATATTAATTTTAAGTGGTAAATGAATGAATGAATGAATGAAATGAATGAATTTGAATGGCTTATTCAACTGAAATATTTGTCTAAAGGGGATACCTTCCTAAATCACGTAATTACCCAACATATTAGTGCTTGCTAAAATTAATAAAATATACGCTTCAGCACCATAAAATATAAATTACTATATATTATATTAAAGTATTTATTATATATGTTATTATTAACATTAATAATTAAAGAAGCACATCTTTTGTACGCGTTTATCAATCAGGGTTTTCTATTAAATTATTTGTTAAAACTTCACACCAGGTTATTTGCACGAAATATGGAAAGCAAATGGATAAAAAATATCACGTGATTATTTTTACTCTTTGAGTATCTGTATTTATAAAATTATTTTTTCTTTTGTTTTCTTTTCTTTATTTTTATCTTATTTTCTCATAATATTTTTTATTACTTTTCTTTTATTTTTTATACTCAGATTTTATTGTGGAAATATAACAGATTTAAATATAAATACCATATATATATGGCGAGTGGCTAACTTCTTGTTGGTCGAATATGTTCTACACTTATTCGTTCACATAAATTAGACAATGTTTCAACTAGTGAAGTTCTAATTATCTACTAATCTGAATGTAACATTATATCAAGGTACCCCTTTGTTAAACTATATTGGGTCAGAGTTGTTATTACATTTATCTTAGTAAATTAATCGCATTTTTGTTACCCCCTCTTTTCACACTTTCTATTCTAGAATTTTCTTATTTTTTCAAGTATCATTAGCTTATATTTTTTATTTACATTTATTCTGCTTTAAGTTTTTTAATATATTTTTTTAACAATTTCATGAAGAGGTTATCAACTTTTTTGTCAACCTGCCGTCGTAAGTCAGTATATTTCCCTTTCTCTCTCTTGTCTTATGTGTTGCTATTTATTGTGCTTAATAATGTGACCATTAGTGTATGTTCTCTTCAATTATGTGTTGTGATAGTCTGCTGTTCACCCTTCGGGGGGTAACGCACGTTAGTTTTGTAGCGTCTTGGGGGTTATTACGCCTATTAAGTAATGTAGTCCTGCACGATCTTACCTCGTGTCGGGTGGTAGTTGTATCGGTTGTTTACGAAGCTTTTAGCTTTGTCAATATATTATATGATAAAGATTTACTGATTTATTGGTTTAGTGATTTATACGTTATGTTATACTACTAGTTTCAGTAGTTGAGCGATTTTGGCTATTTGTATTGGTGGGTTAGCTTAATTGTGGTCATATTTTGGTAATATTATTTTTATTTATATATCATATAATATATTTCTATTATTATTATATATTATTTATATTTTTTTTTTTTTTTTTTTTTTTTATAATTTTATATGTTATATTTATATATATATTATATATTTTTTATTACTATATCGCCGGCAAAATTTTAAATGCATCACCCGTTAATAATATAATTTTCATTAACTCTTTCATATTATGGGAAATGTTAGGCGGCTCAGGGTTTGGGTTATTTTATTGGTTCAATACTAAACTCGAGTTGTTGTACTAACCAGGGTTAATAAAAGTAGTTGGTAATCCGTTGTAGTTCGATCAGTGTGTGTAGGGTCATATGGTTTATATGATGGTTTATATTGCATGCATAATTGATTAAATTCGGAGAGATAAAATATTTGGATACGAGTGTGTTATTTTAATTTATTATTCATATTCACAATTAATTTCTACAAATTACAAGTGATCAATGCATGCCATAATTATGTGTGTCAAATTAACATGGGTTGTATCACTTTTGTACCCCCTCTGGCATTCTTCAATCTTCCTCCAAGCGTATTCGGCCATCATGATCTCGAAAAGATTTACTTGGAGCAACTGTCTGCCTGCGGGATGCTGTTCAAATTGTTCCGCTTGATTGCTAAGCTCTCGTGAGTGTAAGATTTCAGGAGCATGTTCACTTCGGGTCCTCTGAAATCTTATTCGCGCTACATCAAACTCCTTCAAACTACATGTTTCAATTTTGTGGATTTCCATTGTTATATCTATTTTTTTCATTAAAATGGTCCAGAGAGTTCATGATCCCTACCTGATGTAGGTACCGCGGGGCGTGGGGGCGGGGGGCGGTATGGAGGGCAGGCCGGCTGTGCGCTTTGGTGCTGTGCTGTTTGGGCCGTTGTCTTATTGGAGTTAACATTAAAATGAATCGTGTATTTGAATAGGAAGCGAATCAGGACGAAGATTTAATATGGCTCTTGTATAGGTATTGTCTTCCGCAATACCGTTTTCAGCGCGTCTAGCGGTTCCTCTGCTTTCCTGACTTATGATTCTATTTTATGCTTGGCGTGCAGCACGGGCAAGGGACAAATAGTCTGCTCCGGGGACACCCTTTTTTTCAGGCGTTACTTCTTTTTGTCTCTTCGGGCTTCCAATTCGTCATTTCCAGGTTGCGAGGCATCAGAGTTCATTCTTATATAAGGTATATCTCTTGTGGGTGAGATACTTTGCAAGCAGGGTTGATATGTTGTCTTTTTTTTCTTATCTTTCTCTGCTATCTTGTTCTCTCAAATTTGTCCTGCTAATCGTCCATTTGGGGTTTTTCTCTTACATGGTCCTATTGTTATGTTGGTAACCTTCGACTTCTACTTCTGCTGGAGTTTGATCTCTCAATTAATCTTCCCTATTTCAACGCTTTTGTGATAATAGGATGAAATCGCATACGCCGAATTGTCTTTTCGGGCCGTATTAGGAGTTAGCGGCTCCGCATGTTGTCAAGTACCTCCTTGCTTTTAAATACTTGTCTATTCTCTTTCACATTCATTCTGTCTCGTCTTTTTCTCATTGTTTATCCGTGCTTCTTGGAATGGTGCTATCTTATGTCTGATCCCTCTATCTTTGTCTGAAGCTCTGTTTGTTCTGTTTTTAGCGTTGCTAGGCTTTGCGCCTGTTTTGTAAAACCATCTAACGGATTCAGTTCATCTGCAGTTAATCGGATTGGTAATCTGTTTTCATATACTTCTTCGACTCTATTTTTATTCTGTTGACGATCGTCGTCTATCGGTCTTTGTGTGGCTGCAGTTTCGTTTAGGTGATAACCGTACGCGGATTCCGATCTTGAGAGCGTTCGGGGATCTTTGTGTTTTTCACCTTTTCTTGGGCCTGATGTATTTCTGTCTGGTTTTTTAAGCGTTTTTTCTCATTCCTGGTCTTGAGGCATAAGGGTGGCGCTGCTGGTCCGACTAGTGTGATAACTCCGGGATCAACTGTTCTGCCGGTATTCTTACTATTACGATAATCTCTCGCTATTTTGTGACAGTTATGACTACTTGTCAAGACTGCGACTTTACGAGCGATAGGGTGTTTCGTGTCCGTTTGCGGTTGTCGTAGCTTGGGTTGGTGTCCGGTGTGCCATTCATATGTTCCTGCTAGTGAAGGCGCCTACTTACTCGGCCGGCATTTTCGCGTTGAGGATGGTTCTGTGGTCTGTTTGCTTATTGTTTGTTTCTGAGTACTTATGTTTTTTTTTTTTTTTTTTCCCGCATGGTGTTTTAGTTTCTATCAAGTTATTCACTGGTCCGGAGAGTGTAGTGGATTTTTATGTGCGGTCCTTCAAATAAACACATCCACCCCTAGCTCATTTACATTTAACAAAAATTTGGACCAGAGTTCTACCATCTCTATTTATCGCGGGTGATGCATTAAATTTGTCGCTAGTTTATATATATATATATATATATATTAATATAATATATATACTAATATATATACATATACATATACTAATATATATATATTATATATACTATACCGTTCCCCTGTAAGATTTTATTTGTTTCTAATATTATATATTTATATAATTATATTATCATATATTATTTATTTATTTTTTTTTCCAGGTGTTTAGGTCCAAATGCATTATTTGTTTTTTTTCTTTCCGGTGCGGCTGCGGTTGCTGGAATGCTGCGGAATGCGAGCTTGATTATAATGTCTTGGTCGCTTGGTGCGGTGCGCGGTGCGAAGAATTTTATTTATTAGTTACTTTTGGTTACGCGGTGTTTTCGATTGCGTCCGCAGGTGCGAATAGCATTTAATTGGTTTGCGGTGTCGTTTGTGCGACGGTGGTCCTTGTATGGGCTTATTGGTTCTGCTGCGTGGCGCGTGTGTTGAGAGTGGACTCGGTGGCCTTTCAGAACTTCAATTGGTGTATATATTTCCGGTCGTATTACTTTGATTTATCGGTCTAGTTTATTTACCTTTATATTTTTTTTGGCTAGGTGGGTACATAACCTTTTTTTCGTTTACTATATGGATAGGATTATTTATTACCGCGTTTCCCGTCTTCTGGGCTTCTTTTACGTTGTGGGTTCTTTTTACCTTTATATTATTTTTTATTTATGAGGTGGTGCTATAGAGTATGGTAGCTTTATAGTCTTAAGATTTGTGAGTGATTTACAACCATTCTTCTGTGACTATGATTTTCGCTCAGTATTTACAGGCACAGGTCCGCGTTTGATCTTTTTCCCCTATTATGCTCTTTTTTTTTCTCGCAATTACCGCATTGATAGCTGCCTATAACCCGATTATCACTCTTGAGTCGTTGTTCGATATATTAGAGGCTGGACAGCTAAGACGCGCGCGTGGAGCACGAGGGGCGGCGGACGAGCGTAGCGAGGTGAGGAGCGTATAGTAAAGTATAAGCATTGATGAGCGAGCGCCTGGCAGAGAAGCCCACCTATGTAAGAGCTGAAAAGTGTTGTAGTGATTGAGCTAGTGTAGAAAATATAGACTTTCGAATCGGCAGATCGAGAGATAAGATAGTGGTTAATGCTATACTAAGGGAAAAGCTAGACTTTTGAGTTTAATTGACTAGTCTTAAAACGGGAGACGCGCCTTTTTCTATTCGCGCTTCGACTACAGCACTTTAGTTATTCCAATTAAGTCCAAAACATGCTAGCCGTACAACTGAAATTGTGTGGGTGGCTAACTGAATTGAGCATAGGTGCATTTCAGTTGGGGGATTGTAATTATGGCTTTGGTTTTGTATTTTAATATTAATTTTCACCTGTAGTAAGTTTATAACGTCTTGTCTATGTTAAAATGAGAACATCTTGAACTTAATTTGACAAAATTGGGTCATAAGTTTTTTATTTACACCGCATCAAATGTGTTAAGATTAGGGTGGAGGTTTTGTTTAATTAAAAATGTATACGAAAACTTTCGGCTGTATAGTTTTCCGTTTAAGAAGGTGGGTATGTTTATATATTTTTTTTGAATGAATATAATTCGTCTTGGTACATATTTTGTATTCATATGTATTGGATGAATTTTTAAGAGTTTCTATGTTTTTTTGGCACGTATTGTTCAAAGACTAACTCTTTATATCATGCCTTTATGTAAATTCCACATTATGTACGTTCGGTTTTTAAATTCCTGAGTTTTCAATCGAATGGTCACTCTCCTACTATCCGTATTGATCCTACACGTCTTCTGCACTCATACTTGTTATGTGCATGGTATGTTTGCATTGATGAGAGGTATATTTTGGATTGGGGTTGGTTGTGTATGATTACACTGCATCTCAGAGTGTAGTAAACACCCCTTGCTTGTACAGCTTTTCTTTTATTACTTGTTTATATGGTTGGGTGGAAACTTTTTGCTAATGCTTTGTCTGTAATTATTGTTGTTGATACTCACCTTGACCTAACCGTGAATGGGGTTGAGTATGGGGGCGGCTATTAATTTTAATTTAACTTCTCTGGGGCCGGGCCCCGCTAAAAGGGATCAATTATAAATTTACAAAAACGTGGTTTTGGTGGTTGGTTTTTTACAGCTGGGTATATCAATTGAGATTTTGAAACCAATATTTTCACTGAAATAACAACTGTGGGTAGGGGCAATGAAATTAAATGTTCTTTTAATTTTGTTGGGTGGAAGATTCGTTAGGTACTATGATCGTTTGAAGGACTACGAGGATTTTCTAAAATGCTCTAATTTAATTTTTTTGTTGTTGACAAATAAAAATACTTTTTTATTGATGAGCCTTATTGTAATGTATGAGGGGCGAATTGTTGAGAGTGAATTCGCTGTATCGATATAACAATATCATTATATTTCTTAGCCTATACATTAATTATTTTCATGTGTTTTTTGTTATATATTGATGGTTTGGCTAGATATATTGCTTTATTTTTTGGAGGGTTTGGATCTAAACCTTTTTCTCTATTAATAAACATTTATAAGTAAATAAATTGAATGAATTATAAATATTTTCATGTGTTTTTTCCTTGTTTTCTCCCTCTGAATCTTACATAAATTTTATATGTAGCTTGACTCTTCAGCATTTCACATGCTTGCGTCTATATAGAGGCGTTAGTATGGTTGTACTTAAGGTGAGGGCAGGACACAAACACATCATCGACATATCTTCGCCAAAAATGTTAGAGTAATTGGGATTATTCACCTTGTTTTTTTTGATATGATAATAATTTTATCCTCCAATAACTTGTTAATAATAGATTCCGGAAAAATTCTTTCATTTTGATAAGTAATGAGGGGACCTTGCTGCAGTATAATTCCTTTCTATTTGTGATTTTTTTCGGTAGGGCCAAATTTTTGCTTATGACTCGAGATTTAATGTTGATGACGTGTTCATAGGCTGAATTCACTCTGAACTAAGTATGTTTGAATAAATTTAAGGGGTTCTCCTGACCAAGGATATATGCATAACTTGTTTATTTTCCTAACAAGATATTTCGTCAAAAAGTTTGGAAAGGGCATGTATCTTTTTCTACAATGCATATCTACTAGACCCAACAAGAATATAAATTATACTAGGTGTGGCTTTCTACAATATGTCATCCAAGCACTTATATTATCAATTACGAAGAGATTGTAAAACAAGATGGAATAAAGTTATCATTACCCCTTTTATCCTGATTTGTAACGAAGCTCGATCAGTCTCAGAGCTAGACGGCATGTTATTATGTACAATCTCGTCATGCTTTGATTTGTTATAGGGAACTGGAAGTCCATCCCTAGTCTTTATTTATTGTTTCCCCACAACTCAGGGATATTACACGAAAATATAATTTAATAACTACTCAGCATGTAATGGTTCGCAAGTTTAATTGAGTGGGATCCTGATTGACTTACTCCATCTTCTATTTTCAAGAAGCATATACCGCAACATTTTCTTTGCTCATTTGGACGAAAGAAGTAAAAATAAATAATTTCATTGTTTCCGAATTACAATTGGTAATTCTCAAATCGTTCTTCCCCTCATTTCTGGCAGGGCCTTTGTTCTTCGCCTACCCCTGTCCCCTTCCCGTATCTGACCGCGCGTCGGGTTGCACTTTCTCGTTTGTCCCTTACAATATTTGGCTGCACTTCCCGTGCCAGATTCCTCAATCTTTTCTTCCTGTACACTCTCTTACCTTTACTTCATCTCTATTATTTTATATCTATTTCTCTCTCTCTTCCTCTCTTACTCTCTCTCTCTCTCTATTTCTATATATATTAAAACTTCTTATTCTCTCTCTTTTCTCTCTTTTCTTTAATTCCTTGGGATCTGCACTTTCTTATTCTTCGATGGCGTTTCGTTTATTTCTCATTCTTTTCATTCTATTTCTTATTTTTCTTCTTATTCTTTTCTTTTCTTCTTCTTTCTTCTTCTCTTTATTTCACATTCATTTTTCTTTTTCTTTATTTTTTTTTTAGTTTTTTGTTTATTTCTATGTACTATCAGTTTCTCTTCTTTTTTTCTTATATCCATCGCTTCTTTATCTACTTCTTGCCTCTTCATCGTGTTATCCTCTAGCGTAATCCGTGCGACCTTGAACTGACTCTTCCCTTCTTATTCTTCTTCTTCATTATTATTCCTTCTTATTATTTCTTTTTTCTTTTTTCTTATTATTCTTCTTATTATATTTTATTCTTCTTCTTACCTGTCGTTTGTCTTGTGCGACATTTTTTTACGCGTTGGGAATTCTGTAACCGGCCTGCTGTACTTGCTCCCCTATTTAGTCCTTTCTTGCTTTTTCTTTGTTTTTCTCTGTTTTTCCATTCAGTTCTGAATTGTTCTTGCTTTTCATTAACTATCTTCTCACTCTTCACTACTCTTATTATTATTTTTTTTTCTTGCATATTTTATTCTTTTCGTCCTTATTATTTTCATTCTTATTATTTATTATTATTTTAATTCTTATATTTTATTCTTTTATTAATTGTTATTGTTTTAATTATTAATATTGTTAATACTTATTGGTTATTCATTTATATTTTTAGAAGAACACGTGTTGCAATTAGTAGACCATTTAAATCTAGGGAAATTTTTTCTGTTATTATAATTAATTTGGTTATATAATGAATTTGTAAAATATTGGTATGTAAATTATGTTTTTTTTTCAATAAGTTTCAAAATTGAAATTGAAATTATTAAAATTATTTATTTATTTATTATTTTTATTCATTATTTATTATTATTATTATATTAAAAATTATTATTATTATTATTTAATTATTATCTATTATTATTATTTATAACATTATTATTAAAATTATTATTATAATTTTTTTTTTTTATAAAACCTATCTATCATTTTTTTAAAATATTTATATATATATATATATTATATATATATATATATATATATTTATGATTATATATATATATTATTATTATATTATATATATATATAATATATATTATTTAATATATATAATAGATTATATATTTTACATTATTATATTATTATATTGATTTATATATTTATATTATATTTATTATAATAATATATATATATCTATTATTTAATATATATATAATATATATTATATATATTATATATATTATATTATTATATTATATTTTATTATAATATATATATATATATATTATATATTATTATACTATTATGTTTCTAAAACATAATAGTAGATAATATTAACTAGTGTCTTGAATTTTTTTGTTTTGATCATTATAGTATTCATAATTTTATTATTATTTTATTTATTAATATTAATTATTAATATTATATTATTATTATTATTATTATTTAATTATTATATTATATATTAATTATTTTATTATATATTTTATTTTATAAGTTATTTATATATATATATTTTGTAAATATGTTGTATTTCATGAATTTGAAATGAGAAACGGAAATGAAAACTGTTTTTATTATTATTTTGTCATATATTATATATTATTTATTATTATTATTATTATTATTTTATTTTATTATTATTATTATGTTTATATTATTATTATATTATTATTAATTATTATTATTTAGAAAATTTTATATGTTGGCATGCCTTTTTCCCATTTCTAAGGTTAACCCCTGCTTACTGATGATTTTCTTTGTGGAATTTAGATATAAGACAACACTTCTGATTTTAAAATTAATATTTGTGGACACTTCACTACCAGATAAAGTTTAACAATTGATAAAAAATAAATGTTTTTAATATAGGATGTGAAGACAAAATTCATCCTCGAGAACTTACAAGGCGAATTCCTAAATAATATTTATATCAATGGGAATTCTATGTAAAAGATTTCAAAATTTCATTTTAGAATATATTAAACAGCATAAGAAATTTTTTTTTGATTTGAAGGCTGGCTGATTATAACCATAAGTTACAACGAACATGGGAATGTCAAGCAATTAATTTGAGTTTCTGATAGATTTTTTTCCCCATCTGTTAAAATTTTATTTAGATTAAATTAATCAATATTTTATTTGTTTCTTCATTTATTATTTAAATATTTTTTGTTTTATATTAGCTAGAAATATAGTTAAAAGTTGAAAGCTGTTGTTTCTCATTTGATTACGGTGATGAGATACGAATAAATTATTACCTTTGGCTGAGGTGATATTATTATTATTATTATTATTATTATTATTATTATTATTATTATTATTATTATTATTATTATTATTTTAATTATTATATTATTATTATTATTATTATTATTATTATTATTATTTTTTTTATTAACTATTGTTATTATTATTTTTACATCATTATTATTATTATTGTATTTTATTATTATTATTATTATTATTTTTATTATTTATTATTATTATTATTATTATTATTATTATTATTATTATTATTTTATTTTATTATTATTATAATTATTTAATTTATTTTTTTTTTATTAGCTTTTAGCTTAGTGTGTGTCGTGTGTTAGTAGTAGTAGTACGTAGTAGTAGTGTAGTAGTAGTAGTATTGTGTGTTATATATTTGATGTTCTTTATATTTTACTATATATATTATATTATTATATATATATATAATAATATATTATATTAGTATATATATATATATATATAATATTATATACTTATATATATATATATTATATATCTATATTATATAATATTATATATATATATATTTATGATATTTATATTATATATATATATCTATATATATAATATTTATATATATATATATATATATTATATATATATATATATAAAATATATATATATAGTATATATACTGTTAAATGAGAGTTAAAATAAGGTATACAAATTTTTGGTAAGTTTTTTAAGGGGTGTTGGTCATAAATTCAATTAATATTTTCTTCATTTTGGAAAGAAAGAAAAAAAAGAAGAAAGAAGAAAAAAGAAAAAAGAAGAAGAAAGAAGAAAGAGAAGAACAAGAAGAAGAATTTTTCTCTTCCAAAGAAGAATATGAAGAAAAGAAACTGATTATTGATATTTGCATTGGGCTGCAACCGATGAAAGAAAATATTCTTTTGGCCTAAATATACAATTAACAGGATGAAAGTACAGAAGAATTTAGACCAGAAAAAGAGTGCATACCCGAAGAGACAGAAAAAAAGAAAATTATTACATTACGGCAGGCAAAATTGTAATTTTTGATAAATATCTATCTATCTATCTATTTTTGCATAATAAAGTTTCTCTTGACTATTATTTCAGTTAGTGAATAGTTTAATCTTCATTGCTTTTTTTTTATATTGATACTATTGTTGTTTATCATTTTTTATTATCTTACAGTATTTATATATGCATCCATGTATATTTCATTACCTTCTTTAAAAGCGTTCTATTGAATATAAATCGTTTAATAATATGCTTTAAAAGCCAGTTAGGAGCAATGAAATCTATCGGAGGATAATTAGGAGAAAAAAAGAGCTAATAAATGTAAAGAAGAAGTTAAAATGTCTATATACGTAAGATATAAAAGAGCCAAATGGAATCATACTTGGTCATAGTTAAAGGCAAATGAATATAATTATAATATAAAGAGCGTTATACAAATGATCGCATATTTGTAACTGTTCAGTTTTGGAGACTTGTAGGGAATATTATGGTTGTGTGTGGTGTTTGTGGGTATTTGTGTGTGGTTGTTGTGTGACTGTTGTGGGCACTGATGTGTGGTGTGGTGTGTTGTGTGTTATGTGGGATGTTTGTGTGTGTGTGTAATATTATGCTAGATTGGTTAGGTCAGGTATATTTCCTGTACGATCGTCCGTTAGGCCTAGACATGGTTAGGATAGGTATTTCACTATTAGTCAAGCCCTGGTTGGTCAGGTGTGTTTTAGCTTAAACTCGGGTAAGGCTGGCTATGATGTTGGTTGCCATGTTAGGTTGAAGTGGTTAG
>JABUQX010055827.1:0-2500 GCA_015478945.1 Trachelipus rathkii
ATGAATATTAATAATTAATAGAATATATTATCAAAACAATATATATAGATATATTATAGTTATATTACATTATATATCAATATATGTATAACTCTGTTCTATATATTATATATATATAGTATATATTTTATATATACTATATATATACTACTATAGTTTATATATATATATATATATATATATATACTATTTATATATATATGTACTACATATTATATATCTATATTAATATATATCTTATAATATATATATTATACTAATATATATATATATATACATATTAATATATATATAATCTATAATTATTGGAACCCTCTATCTTTTTGCGGCGCGATGTTTGTCGCTTTACTCTCTATTTTCTATAGGATCCTGATTTGTAGCGGCAAGGTGCTCGAGGGAACTTTCACTCCGCGCTGCCACCTACCTTTAAGACGCCCTCGAAGCACAAGGGGTGCTGTGTCGGCACATGATTATTGTGTTTGATATTAGCAAGCTCAGAATAGTTTCCGCTGCGGTGCTTGCCTGTCTTTCCTGCCCACCTCTGTTCTTGTTGGAATTCTCTTTCCATCTTCGTGTTTCCCTCTCATTTATACTCCCTTACTTGGCCCGCGTCTGTGCTCATCTGCGTAATTTGCGGTAGTTGAAGTTTTGTTTATTTTAACACCCCCTCCTTGAATAGGCTCTGCCCGTGAGTGCGGAAACTGTAAAAAAAAAATATATATATCATTTATTATACTTATATAATATATATATATATATATATAATATATCTATAATAGTATATGTATATATATATATTATATATATCAGTAATAATAAATATATATATATATATATATATATATATATATTATATATATATATATTATATATATATTATATATATAATATAATATATATATATATATATATATTATATATATATATATATATATATATATATATAGAATAAAATATATATATATAGTATAATTATATATATATATATATAATATATAGATTATATATATTATATATATTTTATATATATATATATATATATAATATTATATATGGACATTTATAAGTGGTTGACTCCGTTAAAATTAGGTTTAGGTTAATTTAGGTTAAGTTTGGTTAGGTTTGGGTTAAGTAGGTTAGGTTAGGTTTAGATTAGGTTAAGATTAGGTTAGCGCTAGCCCAAATGTTTAATGTGTATTTACCCTAAAATTATTAAAATAACGAAACATTAATTATTGATTTTCGCTCCTGGAGTCAACTCCACTATAAATAGGCCTAATATTATATATATATATATAGTATATACTATATGATATTATAGTGATAGTTATTAGGTAGCATATAGTATACGTATATAATTATATATATTGAGTAGTGGTAGGTATAGGTGTATCTTAGAGTCGTTATCATACTCAGAGTGTGGGCAGCCCGCGCTTCATTTAAGGGGTAGGTCCGCTATGCGCAGCACTACTGCGCTACAGGGGAATCGGAGAGAGAATGGAACGGACTTTTAGTCACCGTACGCGCTTCCTAGTGCTCGGCACCACTGCGCATGCAGTCGCTGCGCACCTCGCGCCTCGATCGGCCGCAGCGTCGCCGTTGTCGACGCTCCGATGTGGTTGGGCTCGTAGGCGCGTGAGTGTATGTGTGGTCTATATATTCGTGCTCTCGCACCGGCTCTCAATAGGGTGATGGTAGCGAAGACTTCTCTGCATGCGTAGAACTAGGAGGAGTATGTTTTTTGGAGAATGGCCGAATGTTATTGCAGGTATAAGTTAGTTGTACTAACGTGTACATGTTCACTATTGGAATCGATAATAAGATGTTATTTAGTGAGTATTTAATAGTAGTGATGAAATTAGAAGACTGAATCGATTGATTTGACAAAAAGCCAAGATTTTTCTCACCTTCTCGCTCAATGTCGTCTTCAAAAGGCAAGAGGATCCATAATTAACCTTTCAAAGATTAGTGCTCAAATTAACAAGCAGATAAGGCTGACCTCTTTGTCCTCAAAATATTCCCACCAATACAAAATATTCGCTCTACAGCCGCAGAACTAGGGAGAGGTGTATTATATTTTATGAACAAGTTCAACAAATTCCTCCTGCTGGAAGGGAAAGATGTCCTTGGTGAAAGGAGTGTTGGTGTTAGTTCACTTCCAGCTTTCCATTGCTAATTTAAGGTCCTCACCTAAATCATTCTGCCTCCCTTCTGAAATATTTTGACCACCCTGTCTGCCCATAAGAAGGTCTATTTCGTCCAAGACTTTAGTAGAACCCATGAAAGCCTCGACTCCTGCAGAGTCGATGCTAATGCTACGTATCAACTCGGTAAGATATATATATATAGTATATATATATGTATATATATATATATATATTAATATAATATATATATATATATTAATATACTATATAATATATATATATATATATTATATACTTGATCTTAATTTGAATATATATTTATATATAATATATATATGTATATATTATATATA
>JABUQX010055827.1:7500-17500 GCA_015478945.1 Trachelipus rathkii
ATGCCTTCATATATATATATATATATATATATAATAATATATATATATATTATATATATATAATACTATATATTATATATTATATATATATATTAATTATTAATATACTTATCATAGCTATTAGTGTGGTCCCAAAAAACCAAATTTAGAAATATATCATTCTGAACGTTCTAAGATGTGACGTTTATCGTAAAAATACTCTATTTAAAATTTGAAGTAAAAAAAATAACATTTAATGGTGACACATGCGCAAAGAAAGTTGCGCGTGGCTGAGTAAACTGTAGCGGGTTGTCAGTTGTGCTGTAGACGTTATAGGTGTTGGTTGTGTCAAAATTTACGTGCTTGCCGTGTCATAATTATTTAAATTTCTTATGTAGAATGTCTCAATCACGTCAAACAAGATCGGATACACATGTTTGGCTTATTGGGCAAATATCAGAAATCATGACCTGTAGATCAAAACTTCCATCTATTTTCGATGTATTACGTCGTCTGTTTTGGCTGACACACAATAAGAAATCAGTAAAGGAGGCTTCAAATATAATATATTCTGAAATATATGACTTCTGGGATAGAGCAAAGTTACCCACGAAGGCCAAACAGGATGTTTTAACCAAGATTAGAAAGACATATGAACAATACAGATCACTTTTAAAATTGAAATCAAGGAGAAGTCAAATACAAATTGAAAAAGAGACTATCTTTAAAGAAAGCTTAAATGATTTATTTGATATCGCACATGCA
Organism: Trachelipus rathkii; assembly: GCA_015478945.1. Classification (NCBI taxonomy): domain Eukaryota; kingdom Metazoa; phylum Arthropoda; class Malacostraca; order Isopoda; family Trachelipodidae; genus Trachelipus; species Trachelipus rathkii. Next base: position 8,245 of record JABUQX010055827.1, read on the forward strand.
AACGCAATGAAAATAATATCAAATGAAGAAGATAGAGTTTTTCTTAAAGCTCAGAGAGAAAAAGGTAGGCGAGGGTATATGAGTAATGTGGATAAAAAATATACTGTAAAACAAGAAAGAAAGCGTAAAAGGGAAGAACAAGAAAGTAATAGAATTAAAAGGGAAGTTCGTCGGCAGGAGGAACAATTACGTATTCTGCAAGAATGTACTAGTGTGGATGGTGGTAGTTCCTCTAGCAGTGAAGAACCCCAACCTGGACCGTCCAGAGTCGAACCATGTAAGAGTTCAAAGGAACGTCATAAAATCGTAACCCCTGATTTAGCAATGGCTTTGGATAGATCGAAAATGAGTGATCGACGTGCGATGTTAGTAGTAACAGCTACTGCAAATGCGCTTGGAAAAAAAGTTGATAATATTGTATTAAGCAGAAGTACATTACGGCGGCGAAGGTCTGACGTTCGTAAAGCAATTGCTGAGGATATTAAACAAACATTTCCTGGTGGTTTACTGACATCTGTACACTGGGATGGTAAGTTATTGTTGGATGTAACCGGAGAAGACAAGGTTGAACGTCTAGCGATCGTCGTACATGGTGGAGGGAAATCAAAGTTGCTGGGTGTTCCAAAACTTTTGAGAGGAACCGGTGCAAATGTTGCAGAAGTTGTAGTACAGTGCCTAAAAGATTGGAATTTGGAAGATAGCATAGTAGGAATGTGTTTTGACACAACAGCAAGCAATACCGGAACCAAAAGTGGGGCTTGTAGGATTATAGAAAAGAAGCTGAAAAGAAGTCTTCTGGCCTTTGCATGTCGACATCATATTCACGAAATAGTCATATCTGCTGCTTTCAGCAAATGTTACTGTATTTCATCAGGACCAGACATTGACCTGTTCAAACGTTTCCAGAAATTTTGGAAAAAAATTAATAAAGAAAAGTATGAGATAGTGAGTATTAGTGATTCATGGACAGAAAATGTCTTAGCTTTTTGTAGTGAGCAGTTAAAGAAAAGCCACCCACGGGATGATTATAGAGAACTATTGGAGCTGACAGTTGTTTATTTATGTGGGAACCTTGAGAAACGGTTTTCTTTTCGTAAACCTGGTGCTCTACATCGAGCACGATGGATGGCACGAGTCATTTATTCATTGAAAATAGTCTTGTTTAGGTCGCAGTTTAATATGACAGAGCAAGAAGCATCTGCAATGACAAGATTTGCGAACTTTGCTGTAAGGTTTTATGTTCCCAATTGGTTTTCAGCCCCATCAGCAGCTTCAGCCCCAAGAAATGACTTGAAGTACCTTCAAGAGCTGGAATGCTGTGACGATTATGAATTATCAGTAGTAGCTAGTAAAGCTCTTAAACGTCACTTGTGGTATTTAGGAGAAGAACTTGCAGCTCTTGCGCAAATTTATCGGATGATGAGTACCAGTTGAAATGAAACAAAAGATGGTTGAAGCTCTGCATAAACCAAGAAGAACAAGTGTAGATAAGCCAGATAAACGTTTTTGTTAATTAAGGATGAAGATCAACTTCATAACAAAACACTTGCCGACTTTATAACAGAATGCAGTCATTTGTTCTTCAATAAATTACGTTTGGACTCTACTTTTCTCAAGGTTGACCCATTGGAATGGAACGAAAGAACGGACTATAAGAATGCACAAGAAGTTACCAAATCAATAAATGTCATCAACGACAATGCCGAAAGAGCTATTGCACTAGTGCAAAACTATAATAATAACCTAACAAAAAACGAGGAGGAAATGCAATACATTCTTCAAGTTATAGAAAGACACAGGGAAAAATTTCCAGGAATATCAAAGAAACAGCTGAAAAAGTTATGAAAATAAGGAATAAACATATAATAAGTAATAAAAATTAAATAAATGAATTGAATAAGTTGTGGAGTAGGCCTCTTGGGGATACCACATTAAAAAAAACGCACCTGTTATAGCTACCTCAGGGATGGTGTGGAAAAGCTATGTATTCCTATATTTCAACAGCATTGTGTCACTATTAAATATTGCTCAATCAGCGTAAAAATTTAAATACAATCTTTTGATATCATACCTCATAATTTGCAAGGTTCAGACCTGCCAAAAAAAAGAAAAAATAAATATTTTTACGTAATTTGGACCACCCTAATATTAATAATATAATTATATATATATATATTATAGTATTATATATATATATATATATATATATATATATTATATATATATATATATTATTATATATTATTATATATAGCTAATATATATATATATATCCTTAACTGGGTTTGAACCCCTTACCTTTGAATGTCCCAAAGAGACATGCCGGTTGTTCCTCTTTGAAAGGCAGGTAACCTTTAAGAAGAAAGTGGTGGGTTTTCCCTTTTAGCTCATCGTGGTCAAGGGGTAACACTCTTGGTTTACCATCTCTAAGGGTAAAGGGTTACAACGCAACTTAGGGATATTATTTGTGTACAAATATTGATGCGGTTTATGCATTATACTGAAATATACAAAGTTAAGTCCTATATATCATTTATTATATATCAATATATTAATTATAGTTATATGATAATATATATATTATATATATATATAACTATATATATACTATATTATATATATATATAATGATATAAAATATATGATATATATAAAATATATATATATATATAATATAATATTATATATATATATATACTATACTATATTATTATCATATATATATAAAATATTATATATTATATATATAATATATAATATTATTCTTTTTTATTATTTAATTTTTTAATATTACTAGGATTATATATATATATATATATATATATATATATATATATATATATATATATATAAGTATATATATTTAATATCTATATTATATATTATATATATATATATATATATATATATATTATTATATATATATTGTATATATAATATATAATATATATATATATTTTATATATACTATTATCTATCCAGTGGCGTACCTTGAGTGGTTATAATTGGGATAGGCAGCTATAATATATTATATATATATATATATATATTATATATATATATATATATATATATATAATATATTATATATATATATATATTACTATTATAGTATATATATATATATCTATATTCAAGAGAGAGAGAGAAGAGTGAGAGAGGAGTAGAGAGAGAGAGATGAGATGAGAGGAGAGAGAGAGAGAGAGATGGAGAGAGGCGGAGATGAGAGAGAGAGAGAGAGAGAGAGAGAGAGAGAGAGAGAGAGAAAGAAGAGAGAGAGAAGAGAGAGAGAGATGAGAGAGAGAGAGGAGAGAGTAGAAGAAGAGAGAGAGAGAGAGAGAGTTCAAAAAAAATTCGTTCAATATTATTCGTTACGGTGATCGAAAGTTTTCGTCACTCGCGTATTTCGCGTATTTTTTCGTCGAAAGCAAGGTTATGACGCTTGGCTTTTTTCCCTATATATTTTATATGAAATATGAAAATCTATGTACGCCCATGGCTTTGAGTTTTACTTTTAAGAACAGGGTAGGAGGGAAAATTTCCAAATGAATTTAATTATTAATAATTGTTTACTAAAGTAGTTGATTTTCTTTAAATTTATTTTATAAATCGGTTTCTTTTTTCAACTTTTTCAATCTAAAATTTTAATAATTTAGTTAGCTTTACCATTTAATTTATTTTATTAAAAAGACTCAAATATATTGGGTAGGAGCTACCTACCCTGCCGCCCCCCTACCCTATATATACCCCCTGATATATATATATATATATATATATATATATATTATATATATATATCTTATATATATATAATATATATATATTATATATATATATACTTATATATTTTTATTATATATTATATATATATATATATACTATATATACTATATATATAAATATATTTTATTTATATATATCTATATATAAATTATATATATACGCTATGTATATATCTGGTATATATATATATAATATATATATATATATTATTATTATATAATATATAATCATATATATATATATAATATATATATTATATTATTTATTATATGTACAAAGAATGATCTTTATAATATTTAATTGGCCCTATTTAAAAGATCACCTTGCTATAGCAAATAAGAAGATAGTTTTGGAATAGCGAAACGCTTCTTTAGTTATTTCTTTATTAATTACTTCTAATGATTATTTTACAAGGACACAATTTAAGTGTTTTAACTATTGTTCAAAAAAGAAATATTTATTCTTACAATATCAATTATTATTTAAATGGGTCTTTGATAACCTTACAAGTTATTATCCCGAGAGAGAGCAAAGCTGTTAGCTCGCCCGGGTCTATTTTCTAACTGGCTCTATCCCCATGGCATGCCGTTGGTTACAGCGGCACCTCGGTGACCTTGACACTATACAAAAATAAAGAAAGAAACAGTTATTTCGGCAACAGGACTTTTTTGTACAAGCTTATCTTACAGCTGTGCACCAGAAATCTGGGTAGCACTTACATATATCCTTTATAAATTTTATACAATGTAACGAGTCCGGTACATAATGGTGATCTTAAAAGTTGCCTGTAACACCCCCTTCTGACAATTTTAAAAAAAAGTTTAGGATAGAGGAGACAGTGGCTACTAAAGTTAGAGGGTAAAACAATAATTTTCACCTAAAATAATAGCTCTCCTACTGGAGGCAACTCTTCATTTTTATGTAACACCTTTACTTTAGGCGTTTTTACCATCTGAAAGAAAACGGATTAGTATTTTATTTTATTTTATTTTTTTTTTTTTTTTTTTTTTTTTTTTTTTTTTAAGTGTTATTTTCTCTTTCTAAATCTACTAAGTTATAATATATGCGAACGTTCCTTAAATTTTCTAAATGAGGCTTCCCATTTTTTTCGATAAGTACGTTCTGTTTATTAACTTTTATAACTTTAAAAGGGCCGACATAGCGGGGAGCTAGTTTGCCGACATTAAACTGTGTCTGCCGCACCACGACAAATTTTGCCTCATGTAACCCTTTAGGCACAAAGACGTGTCGATTTTTATAATTGGTGTGTGGCGCCAGCGGCTGCGCTAAAAGAGCGGCTAGCTTTTTAACATATGCATTATACTCTATTGGGGCCGTTTCCGAAGCAGGATCAACTAATCCACTAGGTATTGCTATATTTTGGCCAAACATCAAGTTTGCGGGACTAAGACCGTTCTTTGTTATCGGCGCGAGTCTCAGAGTGAACAACACCATAGGTAAGAGGCTCGGCCAGTCGGAGGGGCTTAAATCATGTTCCTGCAACATACATCTCAGACAAGCCAGCAAATTCCTATGACTTACCTCCAGGAGGCCATTACATCTAGGATTTGAGCTACACGTAGTCCGGTGCTCCATTCCCACGGCCCTGCAGACTTCTTCAAACATGCGACTAGTGAAATTAGCACCTAAATCCGTACAATTACCTGCGTGATTCCACATTGTAACGGAAATAGCCTCGTGATATGAAGGCATTCATATTTCTGCCGCAATTTAATTTCTTCTCTGAGTAGGCACAGCTAAGCAAGTACTCTACGTAGCGGTCAATTAACGTAAGTAGGTATTTGTACCCTCTCGCATTAGGTAACTTAAGGATATCCACATGAACGGCTTGAAACTTCTTTGTTACTTCTTTAAAAACACCGTAATCAGGACTTATACCTGGTACTGTTTTATTTTTTTGACATGCTGAGCACGTGCGGATAAACTGTTTTATTTTCTTATGCATATGCTGGAACACAAACTCATTTTTTATGCTAAGGAGGGTTTTATTCACCCCCAAATGTCCTTTATTGTGGTAGTCGCTGATTACGTTCTGCACACTCTTTTCAGGCACAAAAACGCGCGCATAGTTTAAAGATACATCGACAATTAATTCTATCTCCTTTCCGTCATAAAAGAATTTCTGTTTTATTAACTTCAAAGTAGTTTTCACTTTCTTCGCCATCAGATCACTAAGGTATTTATCTGACTGTTGGTGTAGTCTAATTTCTTCAACGTCCAAATCTCGTTTGAAATGCGAGACTAATATCTTTGCATTTTTATCAAACGTTGTTACTAAATTTATTTTGGAAATTTCCAATTTGGCCGCTTCAGCGCGACTGCTGCCTTCATTTCTAACCGAGAGATCTATCGGCGCGTTTTCATTCATTACCAAGTTAATAGCACCTACGTCAGTCGCTATAGTATTCTCAGCCGATTGCTCATTGGCCGCTGTGAATCGGTGGGCGGAGTCACAGACTACACTATTTGAACCTGCATCTTCTCCTACCTCATCTCGGGCGATATTATTCGCAAGTAAATATTTTAATAACGCATTTTGATTTTCGGTAATTAACTCCATCGTGATATTAAAAGTACTCAAAATAGCTAGTTCCCTCAATTCCCTAGCATTATAATTTTGTACGTCATTAGCATGATTTATTTTATATACAAACGCCCGTGAACACGTACAGATACGCACATGCTTTCCCGCTAAAATTGCCCCATATTTCTTGAATAATTTCGTTAACCCCAATAATAGCTTATTTACTGGCAAATATTTTTTTTCTGTTGTATTAAAAGACCCACTATAAAAAGCAAAAGGAGTCCCATTCTCATCGTCCGACATAATTACCGTATTAAAAGCTTTATTATTTGCATAAATGTACACTTTGAGAGGTGCATCGACTGCTGGGAACCTGAGCCGAGAGGCGTGACGAATCGCTTGTTTTATATCTACAAAAGACTTCTCAGCCTCGGGAGACCACGTGATTTTTTTATTAGAACTATTTTTTCCCTTTAAATAATTATACAAAAAGGCAATGTTAGATTTGTAAAACATGGTATATTTTGGCGGTAAAATGAAATTCTGCCAACAAACGAACGCACTTCTTTTATAGTTACCGGGCGAGGAACATCAATTATTTCCTTAACCTTTTCAGACAATGGCGCAAGCCCTTCTTCCGTCAAATCAAAACCCAAATAACTTAACCTTTTTACCCCAAATTCGCATTTTTTTTTATTTAAACAAATTTTAAAATAATTTAATCTCTCAAATACTTGTTTAAGTACCACCACGTGCTCTGATAAATCTTTGGTCCCTATCAAAATATCGTCTAAATACACGTGTACACCGGGAATGCCTTGAAGTAATATAGTTAAAAATCTCATGAAACATGAGCTCGAATTTTTAAATCCCATCGGTAATTGTCTAAAAGAAAAATTTCCGAGCATTGTACTAATACTAAAATATTGTTGATCGGCTTCTGCTAAAGGCAGTAAATAGTACGCGTTCGTGACGTCAAGCTTACTTAATACCTTTGTCCCATGAAGCCCACTAAATATATCATTTATATTCGGCATAGCAAATACATCATTTTTCGCCACGGAATTAAGTTTTCTAAAATCACACACGATTCGTACCCCTCCCCCACTTTTTTCCAACGCGCTGATGGGAAAACTCCATTGCGATGGTGCCCTCTTTAAAACTTTCGCTTTTACTAAATTTAATAGCTCCCTCTTTGTTTGTTCGAATAATTTGTGAGGAATACGACGAGGTTTAAGTTTTATTGGAACTCCGCTTATATTAGTTTTATAAGGAAAAAGTGACGCTAATTCCTTCAAGATAGCAGTTGGAATGCTCGTCTCCTCTCCCCCACGTAAAGCACAAGTATCCCCCCCCATTTCTATTCTTAAGTTTCGACTCAGCGTTCCCCCCTCCCCCAAATTCTCTGAACAAGTCATCCCACGCTTTAAGTTGCTCTTCCCGAACCTTAAAATTTTCCGGTAAATATGCATTTATAAATAAATGTTTAAATTCAACTACCAGATTATTAACTATAGGTATATCACTAAAAAGTTCATTATGATCTACAGAAGAAGAAAATTGAGAGAGAGTATGAATAAAAGCCTTATCTCTACAAATTGTTTTATCACACAAATTTATACATTCCTTGCTCTGAGTATCAGTTAACATATCTGTTTCAAAATTAATATTAAACGAAATTTTTTTTAAAAACGGCATACCTAATATGCAAATTGGCAATTTAGTTGTTAAAAATTCTACATCATAAGTTCTCTTTAAACCAAAATCAATTGTAACAATTTCGCGTGAGTATATGTCAATTACGGTATCATTGGCTGCTTTAATTTGACCAATAATCGATATATTATTTTCTCCTTCCATAGGGAGTAAATTGATCTCACTACCACTATCTAAAATAAAGACTCTTTTTGATATTCTATCCATAATAGTATAAAGTTTATAATCTCTTACATTATTTAATACAGACATATTATTTATGACCTGATTTTCTCCAGTCGGAGCATCCGTAATTAATATATTTTGTGAGCCGCTATAAGCCAGCGTGGGTATCGTATGGGTCACATCGATACTCTTGTCAATAGTCGGAATACTCAGAGCTTCATTGGAAGAAGGATGACCTTCTTGTACATGCCAGTGAGCACCTTGCTCGTTACTCTTAAAATTACTCAAAATTATTAGTATTATTATTATTATTATTATTATTATTATTATTATTATTATTATTATTATTATTATTATTATTATTATTATTATTATTATTATTATTATTATAATTATTATTATTAAATTAGTCTAATTATTATTATTATTGATTATTATTATTAATTATTATTATTATATTATACATGCGCGTGAACCAAACATACCTATTATTATTCAGATTAATATTATTATTAAACCTACTATTAGACGCATGCAAATTATTTACTTCAGCAAAATTCCCATAATTAAAAATACGACCATTTTGATTTAAAATATTCACCTCCCCCTCTAACTCCTGTTCGAGGGGGGATCTGATGCGTTTCCCTGCCTCCTCTGAGGATGTGACTCATGGGCTTGCTGACTTTCTCCATTTGGCGGGAATACCAAAGAATACATAGGACAAAATTCCGAATGACATGTGTAACTTCTATGGAGAAATCTGGAGTGTGGTTTACATAACTCGCCGAGTAACTCAGCATTTACAGTGTTGCCTTGTTTACGTTCTCTAGGAGCATTTCTTCTATTTTGAAATGATGGTTGTTCTTCTGTACGAGTCGGTTTGGCAGCGGCCTCACTCAGCTGTCCAGCGACTTTGGTGAGAGACTTGAGAAGCCCTTTCATCTCTCGAAAGAACTCTTTGTTTACTTTAGCCTCTTCTGAAACTTGAGGATCGTTGTTGTTGTTTGTATTTCGACTCTCTCCATATGAGCCGCTCTCTTGGGTCGG
>JABUQX010055827.1:30000-36282 GCA_015478945.1 Trachelipus rathkii
ATAGTGAGACGCATGAGCCGACTGTCAGTGATCCGCACGGGTAAGGCTTAAGTCAGTAACCGACTCCTGCCATCTTTGCAGTTTAGCCCTGGGGGTATTCCTTTAGCTTAAAAAAAAAAAAAACAAATTAAAATCACGAGTTACGGAGTCGCGTACAAAAGCGTAAACTGGTAACCTTTATATTTTAATCAATGTCCGTTTTACCACTGAGAAATATTTCAGTTGTTTGGTAGTATCACTTAATAGCAGCGAATTATATTAAAAAGAAAAACTCAAAAGAAAAAATTTAAAACTGACCATTGTGTAAAACAGAAAAGGTTATATATAGATATATATATATATAGTGAATATTATTATATAGTTAGAATATAGTGATTAATTGAGAGAGAACATATATATATCAATAGATACATCTTATTATAATATATAAGACTATATATCATACTCTCACTCTAAGAGACTAAGTAATATGAACATTATAGGATATTTAGTAATAATATAGGTAATAGATATAATATATAGTGATATAGATAGATACTATATATATATATATATATATTATATAATATAACGTTGAACTGTTTCCTCATTGCAGACTGTTGGTGCAATTCAGATATATGTTGGAAGATGGGCAACATTTTTCGGTTGTACACTTCAGGACCTTTACTGTAAATAGAAAATTACCTTTCGAGCATCCCTCGAGCGAACATAAGAGAGGATTACTGTTTCTAAATTTGCAGTTCAACAAGCGGTGGAATGAGTGCCACAAGTTCAGTGCCACCAAGTTAATCTTAGTCCTTATAGAATACATTACAGCTCTTTCGGATGCGGCGTATGTATAATTACCAGTGACCGCTCTAGGTAAAATCATTTGTAGGCACATGCATGTTGCTTCGCACATTTTTTTCGTTAGTAATGCATTTTTTAGGTTAAGAAAAGCAAGATGAAAATTGAAATGGATATATATATAGATATTATACTATAGATATAATATGAGTAATATAGATATATATTGATAGATATGTAGATAGTAATATATGATATTAGATATTAGTAATTATAGTAATATAGTATATATATATACTATATATATGGAAGGAGATTTAACGGAAATCTTTAATATTAATAAAATTTCAAGGTCACCTTTCTCTCCCAAGATTGGGGGTAAGGTGCGACACATGCTACACCAAAAACAGAAAATTAGTAGAAGAATAGTGACGCAAAGTCGAAAGGAAAAACCACCTGTGATCGCGCCCTTGATATTAGCCTCTTGATATAATAAGAATACGTTAGCGAAGTCAGGAAAATCCAAGTACGATTAGATTTCTCTCAAGGGAGAGCGCGACGGACTCCTCAGATATTAGCACCTGTACGAACATGTGAGGTTACATTTCCTTGGCCAAGTCGTAAAAATACGCCCCTCACAAAAACATCGCCAAGTATCAGCGTCAGCGCGTGAATAGTAATGCAACAATTTCTTCTCGCCTCGGCGCCAAACGTGCAATTTCCTCTTCATAGGCATTCGCATTCCTAACGTAGAGTTAATCGCACCTTATTCTTGATTTGGTTCAGACCCAGCGAAGTACGCATTAACCCAGGCACACTCGCGACTATCAAGTCCAACCGTAATCACATGAGTTGTCAAACATCTCAATGTGGTAACTCTCAGTTATGATAGTACCTACTTCATTGGATGCCTATTCTCACAGCCAACACAACACGTTAAATGAGCTCAGTTACCTCATGTGATTATCCATTTTTGTCAACAGACTAACACGTTGCCCTGAAGATTGTCCAACGAGGAGTACGATTTGATGTTCTTTAGAATCGAGACATTAAGTACCCGACTAGAATTGATTCTCCGCAAGAACAGTAGATTTCGAACGTGCTATAAACATAGACACCGGGAGAAGGCTAACAAATGTCAGTCATGGTAAGAACCCATGCGCCACTCAAGAGACCTTAGATGTCGCCTATTACATCGACATGCATACGATTTAATGTTCTCCAGCATCACTTTTCCATTTCACAATCTTTTCCTACTACTACTCTAGCATGCGAATCCGTTCCCTTTTCAGATCCGAAAAAGACGATATAGCTATCCAAATATTTAAACTCAAGATAACTTGTTCCAGTTGCTCACCTATCCAACATAATATCAAGATCCGCGAGCACTTGTCTTGCAGAACCTAGAACGAGATGCGTAACCTTATGCTCTTATCTATGTTTGTAGCTGTGTATCAAACCCTGCTTTACACACCTCGTCAAACCCCTCCACCGGATACCTTCACAAACTCTCTTCGGGATTCGTCATACAAAACCAATATCATCCGCATATAATAGATAGGACACCCTTCACTCTCTTCCATACAACAAAATTCTTGTACTAACATCTTACCTATGCCGAATATTAACATACATCCTATTAAATTAAAGAAGACATAGAAACATCTACTGACTCCAAGGAAGACATAAAAACATCTACTGACTCCACTCCGCTTATTATATTAAATCAATCGCTTTCAACGATCCACTTATCCTTGAGCACACGCTTCAACTATCGGTCAATGATTTATTTGATTACGTCAGGAGCCTACCACAACACCAGTATGATACCCGAGAAGCCGTGCCATAGATCTTCAAATATTAATCACATATCATGATAGCTGTTGCAAATCCATAAAAACATAAGTACAATTTCACTGCTTCTTACTTATTACATTTTGTACAATGATTGATGTTTTGCCAAGTGAGATAAAGGATTTGATCCACAATCCTCTAATTGATCATAGAGACGACACGTCTAGAGGGATACTTAGCACTGACGCACACCAATCTCGCAGTCCCTCAGTCACTCAGAACTCAGTTCTTACTCGAACCATAATATTCAGCTGTATATCCTTCCTACAATCACCAGTTAAACAAATTCCTATAATTCCTACAGTGTTACCCTTATCTCCCTTACCCTTATATAAAGGGAAGTATTATTACTGCTCTCCTCCATCCCTTGGAACTATTCCCTTCATAAACGTATTGTTACACAACTTTCAAATCACATTCAATCACCATCTCGCCTCCGCTTTTTGATAGTTTTACTAGCAATTTCATCTGCACCTGAAGATCTACCATTCTTCAACTTTTTTCTCACTCGTACCCATGTAACCTCCTTCTTACTAATGAGCTCAGTCCCCAAGAAATTTACCTGAATTCTTCTATGCGACGAACCATCAAACCGAAACATTTCATTTATCACCTATCTCATATACTACTGATGTTATGCAGAATTTATGTCAGCCGGATGTTCGCACTCCAACAACGAATGCTCCTCGAACAAGTCCAGTTTCTATTCAGCTTACGAAAGCACCATGCCCCTAATTGCATATATTCTTAGTCCAGATTTCCCTCGCAAATTCGTCTTCTTAACCCTTTTCGCGCTTCTTTCTAGAATAGTGTATCCTAGTGTCCCTTTGTAGAAGTCCTCATTTAATCCTGACCTACCAACTGTTTATGTGTACTTCTTTCTGCCTACCTAACGGTATGCAATCTCTTAGTATTGCCTTTTTACCCATCCTTTAAAATTCCAAAACATCTTTTTTGAAAACCTCATCATTGGCTTTTAATACATTTAAGACTATTCTTTTTTAACTTTTAGCCCCTTTCATTGCCTCTTGCAATTCCACCACTCGCGCACTGTTAACATTCTTAGTTCCTACTTAAGCACATCCAAATACTTTCTTTTGATGCACTACTAACAACTGCTTCCTTCATTTTGCTTCCAGATTTGTTTGGTTCAGTTACAACTTGTTCTCATTCAAATAATTTATTTGCAAGCTCTCTAAAATACTTATCTTTATTAACCTTGTTAACTTAAACTTCTTCACTCTTTAATTCTACCCGATATTCCTTCCTTATCATCTCCTCTCCATTTCAAAGCCCCCACTAAATTAATCTTACAAAAACTACATAATAATCTGATATTCCCCATCCCTAACCCCCCTTCACTATTTGAACATCCAACACATACTTACTAACATCTCCTTTTTTCACCCAACACAAGTCAGGTCATACTTTCACTCTCGAGTACTAGTCTTTATCTACAGACCTACCTGAGTGAATAAACTATGAATACCTCTTGTGTTAAAGAAAAGATTATATTACACTATATACTTGAATATATATAGTAGTATATATATATATATATATAGATATAGATAGGTATATAGGTAGATAAAGAGATAGGTTATGTCGTAAGACTAATACTATACTAAGTTATTATAATATATATATATATATATATATATATTATATATATAATAGTATAGGTATAGAACAGAATATAGAGACAGAGAGAGTAACAGTAATATATAATGAGGACTAGTAGACTAACAGTGGCGACTGAGTCCAGGGAAATTTTGTATATCGCGAGGGGGCCCAGACACAAATCCGTCTCTTAAGTAATATTATATAATATATATATATATATATAGTGAGTATAATATATAGGATTATAATATATAATAAGGTAGTGAACCTAGAGGGTATAACTCATAGTGAGAGTGAATAGAAGTGAATATAGAGATGACTAATGATATAATATAGCATAAGAGTATAGAGAGCAAAGAGTAGTAACTATTATAATATAGATATAATTAGTTAATAGTACTAATAATATAGTAATTATAGATGATTATAGTAAGATTCAGATTATGAGAGAGACAGTAAGAGATTATGATTAAAGTGGAAGAAGGACAGAATCAGATGCATGAATTTTTAAAGAAAAAATGGAGAGAAGAGGAATTATTTATATAAAATTTATGTCATAAATTACTAAAAATCATCTTTACCGTGGATGAGTTAACTTTAAATTCGCCGGGGCAATAGAGAGATGAGAGAGCAAGAATCGGAAGAAGATAGAACGGAATCTTTAGATTCTAGAAATGTCGAATATTGATTTCGCGGAGGAGATTGTACGTGAGTAAGAGGAGAAGGGCGCCAAGGATCCAGTAAGTTGATTCATCCCCGGATGAAATAGTGATATTTTCTGAGTAGAGGTTGTTGCAGAGAAGATAGCTTAATGTTGAAAAGTGTTTTCATAAGCTGAAGAGTAGACACGGGTAAAATTGCCAGTATTTTTGCAACAAAGTAAGTATTGTTTAAATTTGGAGGACTTGACGAACACAGAAAGACTAGAGTATTGTGATCTGAATTGCGATGTTTTTTGGGAACGATCTTTGTTGTGGTGGCCATTTCAAGACTTGTCCGAGAGAGAAAGTTCCATTCTGAGATCTTGTTATTAAATCCTCAATTGGGCTTTCGAGATCTTCCTTGTCAAATGTTACATCTTTATGCTTAGCTCATATGGCACATTGCACTTGTTCGGTATGACAAATTGCAGGAAAGATATAATTTCTTTATGATTTAACAAACTCTCTCCTAGTGCTGATGATTAATATCATCCAAATATGTGGTATAAGAAAAATAGTATGGTGCAATAATATGTCTGTGGGATCGAGATTCGAGCACATAGTAGGAATGTTGTGGGTCTGATATATTTTGGAATTAATGGTTGGTTAAATCTGGTTACAGTCAATAATTTAAATACCCTCAAGCTCAGATTCATATGCGCTTACAACCTTCTTCAGAAAGAATGCTACCCTGGAAGTCTATCTATTGTGTGCAGTTTGATTGATCTCTGCATGGCATGTCAGAGATTTTATGGTGACCTTTAAGTCTACGTAGATCACTTCGAGTGAGTATGCAGACTCGAACCCAGCAAGAGAATAAAGTAATGTGTAGGAGAGAGAGAGATGAGAGAAAAGAGAGATGGTCTTAGCAATTGCGATTTTGAAAGAGAGTGATGGATTATGTTAAACTTAATTAGTCGCGTTAAAACAAAAAAGGAAATCGAAAAAGAAATGTGTTCTAGATAGAACATTGAGGAGTTCATTTAGAATTAATGATTAGATATTTTTCCGATTGATCTCCCAAGATATCTTCACAGTATTTGTTGTATGTTCTAAAGCTGCTGAATTTTCGGGGAAGTAGTAGGGGAGAGATGGACAGATTAGACAGGAGAGAGAGACAGAGAGATGCGAGGAGATGAATAATGTTACTAGTATGTGAGACTCTGTAGACCAGTTGGGAGACACCGTGGGCAAAGTGAGTATATGGGCGCACAGAGAGCATAGGAGAGAGACATGATTACTTAGCTACAGATGAGATGAGCTTATGTAATAAGTCAGTGGCACTCCGAAGTAGTGATATCTCTAATCTCTCTCTATT
>JABUQX010055828.1:0-5000 GCA_015478945.1 Trachelipus rathkii
TAATATATAATACATTATACTATTAAAGTATGTATTCATATATCTTATTATATTTATTATTTAATATATATATATTCAATGATTATATATATATTAATTATATATATCGTATTATATATATATATATATATATATTTATATATATATATATATATATATATATAATATATTTACTATATATATATATATATATATATATATATACTAATATATTTATATATATTTTTATTATTATATATATCTATTATCATATATATATATATATATATTATTACTTAATTACTATACCATTATATATATATATATCATTATTTACTATATATATACATATAGTATATATATTATATACCTCCTTACCTATATAATTAATATTATATATATATAATATATATATTATATAATATATATAATTATATATATATATAATCATTATATATATACTATATTATATATATACATATTATATATTATATTATATATATATAATATATATATATATAATATACGATATTAATATATATCTATATACTATTATATTTATATTATATATATATACTATATATTTATATTAATTATATATATTATTATAAATATGAATTTTATTTAGGCTAACTGTCATGTTGTTACATACCGGTATCAAACTTATATCTTTTTCTTATCTTTCTTTTTGGAACATTCTTTCTTTCTTTCTTTTCTTATTTCTTCTTTTCTCTCTTTCTTTCTTGATCCAAACTAAATTATATTCGCTTTTTCACTCTTTATGTTCTGTACACTTTTACCTTTTGTGGTCGTGCCTTTCTATCTTCGTTTCTCTCCTATCTTTCTTGCTTTCCTTTCTTTTTTGTCGCATACTTTCTACTATGGGTATGTGTGACTAGGCTTTCACATATTCTCTTCTCTCATATTTCTCTTTTCCACCTTTTCCTCATTTTTGTTCTGTTCTTTCTTTCTTTCTTCTTTCTTTCTTCTTTTGGTTCTTTCTTTCTTTCTAATCGTCCTGCGAAGTCGGCCTGTTTATAATTTCCAATTGTTCTAAATTTTGATCTCCCTTTGTTGGTGTCTTAATTTGTCTGTGGTGGTTTATTTTCCATTCGCACCTTTTTCTTTTCTTTCTTTCTTTCTTTCTTTTTTCTTTTTTCTTCTTCTTTCTTTCTTCTTTCTTTCTTATCTCAATTCCTTAATTTTGATCTGCCTCTCTCCGATCCTTGATACATGTCTATTTTTTCTTTCTATTCCCTCTTCTTTTTCTCTTTCTCTTTCTTCGTTTCGTTCTTTCTTTTCTTCCATCTTAGTTTGTGTCATTCGCAGCAACTGTCTTCTCAAGTTTTTCCTTTCCACTGTTTTATTTACTTCTTCTTCTTTCTTTTTTCAAATCTTAATCAATTTACCTTTGCGATTTAACATATTTTTCTATCTTTGCTCAGAAATCATAAAGATATTATCTATCTATCTATCTATCTATCTTTCTTTCTTCCTTTCTTTCTTTCTTTCTTTCTTTCTTTCTTTCTTTCTTTCGTTCTTTCTTTCTTTCTCTTTCCATTCTTTCATTTTTTCTTATCATTCTTTTTTCCAATCTCTCTTTCTTCTCTTTTTCTTTCTTTCTTTCCAATCTTAATTTTTGATCTTTTCATCCTTAATTGTCCTATTTTCCCTTACCCCTTTTTTAATCTTTCTCTTCTTTCTTTTTTTTCTTTCTTTCATTATCATCTTTTTATTTCTTTTCATTCTTAATTTTTCATTTCCTTTTTCAATTCCCAAAGTCTGTACTATATCGTTACACTTTTCTTTTCTTCTTTCTTTCTTGTTTTCTTTCTTTCTTTCTTTTCTTTCTTTCTTTCTTTCTTTCTTTCCTTCTTGGTTCTTTCTTTCTTTCTTTCTTTTTTCTTTCCAAAATCAGTTTTTGTTATCTTAACTTTCTATTAATTTATTTTGTTTATTTTGCTTTTCCCCCTATGCCGAACTGTTCATTCTTTTATTCTTTTTCAATCTTGCTTTCTCGTTCCCACGGTTCCCCACTTCTAGAAATCTTTCTTCCTTTCATTGTTTCTTTAATATCTTAACTTTTTGATCTCCTTTTCCATCCTTAATTCTGTCTTATTTTCCTTTCCACCTCTTTCTTTCTTTCTTTCTTTCTTTTTCTTTCTTTCTTTCTTTCTTTCCTTTCTTAATTTTTTGATCACTTTTTTTTCCACTCTTTCTTCTATCTTCTTTTCCTTTTCCACCTTTTTCTTATCCATCTTTTTCCTTTTATTTATTTCTTTCCAATTTTAAATTTTAATCTATTTTTTACCATCCTTAATTCTGTCCTCTTTCCCTTTTCCACCTTTTTCTTATTTTTCTTTCTTTCTTTCTTTCTTTCTTTCTTTCTTTCTTTTTTGTCTTCTTTCCTTTTTCTTTTTTCATTCTTTCATATTTATTTCTTTCTTATTTATTTCTCTCTTTCTTTCTACATTTTTTTCTCTCTTTCTTTCTATTGAAATCTTAGTTTCTTTCTTTTTCTCATCTTTAATTCTACACTGTTTTCCTTTTACGACTTTTTCTTTCTTTCTTTCTTTCCCTCTTTCTTTCCAAACTTTTATAATCGTGCCCTTTTCTTTCTTCTCTCTTTCTTCATTTTTTCTTTTTTTTTCTTTCTTTATTTCTTTCTTTCTTTCTTTCCAATCTTAATTTTTAATCTCCTTATTTCCAGCTTCCTTAAAAACATTCAACACCTTTTGTAATCTTTCTTTTTTCTTTCTTTCTTTTCTTTCTTTCATTTCTTTCTTTCTTTATTTCTTTTTCCTTCTTTCTTCAATCTTAATTTTTGATCTCCTTTTTCAAATCCTTAATTCTGTCCTATTTTCGTTTTACACTTTTTCTTTCTTTCTTTCTTTCTTATTTTCTTTCTTTCTTTCTTTTTTTCTTTCTTTCTTTCTTTCTTTCTTTCCTTCTTGGTTTCTTTCTTTCTTTCTTTCTTTTTTCTTTCCAAAATCAGTTTTTGATCTAATTTTTCTATATTTAATTTTGTTCTATTTTCCTTTTCCCCCTTTTCTTATCTTTCTTTCTTTCTTTCTTTCTTTCTTTCCTTCTTTCTTTCTTTCTTTCTTAACCTTTTCATCTCCTTTTTCCATATTTTATTTTGTCTTATTTTCCTATTCCTATATACATATATACATATTTCTTTCTTTCTTTCTTTCTTTCTTTCTTTCTTTCTTTCTCTCTTTCTTTCCAATCTTAATTTTTGATCTCCTTTTTTCCACTCTTTTTTCTATCTTCTTTTCCTTTTCCACCTTTTTCTTATCCATCTTTTTTCCATTATTTATTTCTTCCTTTTCTTTCTTTTTTTCCAATCTTAATTTTTACTCTATATTTACCACCCTTAGTTCTGTTCTCTTTCCATTTTCCACATTTTTCTTATTTTTCTTTCTTTCTTTCTTTCTTTTTTCTTTCTTTCTTTCTTTCTTTCTTTCTTTCTTTCTTTTCTTTCTTTCTTTCTTTCTTTCTTTCTTCTTTATTTTTTCTTTTCTCTTTCCCTTTTTCATTCTCTCTTTCTTTCTTTCTTTCTTTCTTTCTTTCTTTCTTTTTCTCTTTCTTTCTTTCTTTCTTTCTGCCCTATTTTCCTTTTTCCCTTTTTCTTATCTTTCTTTCTTTCTTTCTTTCTTTTAATCTATCTTTCTTCCATTGTTTCTTTCCAATCTGAATTTTTGATCTCCTTTTTCTTTCCACCTCTTTCTTTCTTTCTTTCTTTCTTTCTTTCTTTCTTTCTTTCTTTCTTTCTTTCTTTTTCTCTTTCTTTCTTTCTTTCCAGTCCTAATTTTTGATCTCATTTTTTCCACTCTTTTTTGTATCTTATTTTCCTTTTCCCCTTTTTCTTATCCATCTTTTTTCCTTTATTTATTTCTTAATTTTCTTTCTTTCTTTCCAATCTTAATTTCTTAATCTCCTTGTTACCATACTTATCTGAGAAAAATGAACAACATTAATTGTTTCTTATTTTTCCTTTCTTTCTTTTATCTTTCTTCTATCTTTCTTACTTCTTTCTTTCTTCTATTTTTCTTTTCTCTTTCTTTTTTCTTTCTTTCTTAATTTATTTCTTTCTTATTTATTTCTGCTCTTTCTTTCTTCCTTTTTTTCTTTCTTTCTTTTCATCCAATCTTGGTTTCTACCTTTTCCTCGTCTATATTTCTGCACTGTTTTCCTTTTACGCCTTTTCTTTCTTTCTTTCTTTCTTTCTTTCTTTCTTTCTTTCTTTCTTTCTTTCTTTCTTTCTATTCAATCTTCAATTACATCTTCTCTTTCCCATCTATAATATTATTTTCGATTTTCATCTCTTTCTTTCTTTCTTTCTTTCTTTCTTTCTTTCTTTCTTTCTTTCTTTCTTTCTTTCTTTCTTTCTTTCTTTCTTTCTTTCTTCTTTCTTTCTTTCTTTCTTTCTTTCTTTCTTTCTTTCTTTCTTCCTTTCCTTCTTTCTTTCCTACTTTGATTTCTCCGCAGTTTGTCCTTTCTCTCGTACGAACTCGTTATTTTCTTCTTTTATAATATAATTATTTTTAAGTAATTTCATTGCTCTCTTTAATAGTTGATCTTCATGTATTATATATCAACATTTCAACAGGGTTTTTCCTTTTTCTTCCTTCATTTTTTGGTTATTACTTCATTGGCTTTCTTTTTTCCTTTTTTTTCTTTCTTTTTTATTTCTTATTTCTTTCTTTCTTTCTTTCTTTCTTTCTTTCTTTCTTTCTTTCTTTCTTTCTTTCTTTCTTTCTTTTTTCTTTCTTTCTTTCTTACTTCTTTCTTTCTTTTTCTTTCTTATTTCTCATGTATTATATTGATCTCCTTTTACAATGAGTATACCGTAATATTTTTCCTAACCCTCTCTCTCTCTTCTCCTCCTTTCTTTCTTTCTTTCTTTCTTTTCTTTCTTTCCTTATCCAATCTAATTTTTGATCCGGCTGACTTTCCCATCCTTAAGGTTCTGTATCTTATTATCCTTTTTTCCACCTTTCCTTATCCTTCTTCTT
>JABUQX010055828.1:12500-45973 GCA_015478945.1 Trachelipus rathkii
GATTAAGCGGCTGTCTCTGCTGAATGGGCCAGAGAACAAGCACGATGAAACCATGGATTATGAGGAGAGAAAGATTTAGCTGAAGAAGGAAATGAACCTGCTCATCCGTTCAACGATTACAGCTCCCACGTTAGTGGCCAGAAGCCAAGGCGTCATCAGAGTCAAAGCGTCCATTTCCAATTATAGTTAGCGTAGAAGCCACGCAAAGCCCCCCAATCGGCCCCGATCAAAGTCCCAGAAAAAACGCATAGGGCAGGATGGAGCTGTTGGAGAAAAAGTATTTAAAGTAAGGATATAAGTTTGTGGGTCCAGGATTTACCAATAGGGAGCGAAGGTAGATGTATTTATAGAGAGAGGACTAGTGACATAACATAGGTCAAGTGTGTTGTTTCAAGGAATTGGTTTAGGCGATCCCGGAATGGTGTGTAGGGTTCTTTGATAGTGCTCCAATCGTTAAGAATGCTGGAATAGATGTCGGCAGCCTCCCACCTAAAATCAGTATGAGAGGACCCCAACCAATCAGTCGTTGTCGTACATGAATCCCGGTAAATAGAGGACCTCAGTATCTGGATGAGAAGATATAACAGTCTCGGTGAGAGGTAGTAAGATTATCAAAGAAGAGTGAAAAATCGTTCTTTTAGGAGAACAGTAGCAGAAGCACAAGATTATTGTAGTAGAAGGAAGAAAGATTTTGAGCCACAAAGCATCGAAGTATATATATATATATATATAATATATATATTATATATATATATATATAATATATATATCTTAAGTATTATATAATATTATACATATGTATTAGACAAAACAAAAAACATATATATATATATATATATATATATATAATATATATTATATATATTATTATATATTATATATATATATATATAATATATTTATTATATATAATTATATAATATATTATATATGTGTATATATAATATTATCACCCTCCTTCTCTCCCCAAGACTGGGGTAAGGTGTGTAGCACGCACTAAGAAACAAAAAAGCAGTTGAAGAGTATGACGCAAGTCGAAAAGAAAGCCCAGCTTTACCGCCCTCTTTATACCATTTAGTGAGAATCCCACCGCAGTTAGAAAAATCCACCCTAGAACTTCACCAAACTGCGACGGATCCTCACTATGGTATCTAGTCAATGTAGGGTCCATCCCTTGGCCCAGGTGGGCCACAACCCTACCCTCTTAGAAAACCCCATCATTCACTTCTACTATGTTCCTTTCTTCTCGCATCTACCAAACTCTCAATTCTCTCCTTCACTGACTCAATCCTCTTTTTCTTCGGTCTTACAGCCGGTCGATTGCCAGCACACTCACCCCGGCAAGAGGAAAAAGCCGCCCCTGGCCGCTCGAAGAAAAGAGAAGCATCTTAGACTCGAAGCCAGAATATACAATCCGCTTACCAACCGACTATCATTATCCTCTTCACATGACCAAAAAATCTCTTTGTACTTTCATTTATTCTCTCATTTCCTCTTTCTTCACACCTCGCAACTCCTTAATTTTATAAATTTCCTCATTTTATCAATTCTTCTCACACCTAACACGTCCCTAAGATTGTCTATCTAAACACATAGTACATTAGATCTTTACCTCTTATTCCAAACCATAGTTTCACTACTATACATAGGTGACAGCATACTTCATGAAGATCCGATAGCGCCACTCGAGGACTTAGTCCCTTTACATCCACCTAGGATTTAATTGCTCCAGCCACCTTCCTACCATTCACATCTTTCCTACTACACTCTGCATCATCCGTTCCCTTTTCATCGTACACTATATCCTAAGATTTAAAACTCAGACACTGTTCCAGTTTCTTCAGCCAATCCATCATAACTTCACACCGAGGACTGTCGTCACTCACTACTATAACCTTACTCTTATCTTCGTTTACTTTCATACCCCTCCTTTCCCACACCCTGCAAAATCTCTCTACCAATCCTTTTAAACTCTTTTCAGATTAGCCCCACAAAACCACATCCTCATATAATAAGTAGGGCACCTTCCACTCTCTTCATTCTCCATCATTCTAGCTCCATCCCCTGCCACCCCACCTCTAATTCTTTCATAACCCCAACCATATGCAAATTGAATAGCCAAGGAGACATAGCACATTCCTGCCTCACTCCGTTACTAATATTAAACCAATCACTTTCAACTCCATTAATTCTTGCACACGCTTTACTATCGTCATACATACTTTTGATTCCATTCAGAAGCCTACCACCAACACCATATATCATTAACACTTGCCATAGAGTTTCCCTATTTATCCTATCATACACCTGTTGTAAATCCATGAGACCTAAATACAATTCCTTCTTCTTCTCTCTCATTATCTCAATCATTTGCTTCAGTGTAAAGGTTTGATCCACACATCGTCTACCACTTCTAAATACACCTTGTTCTTCACCAATCAGTCCCTCAGTCACTTGACGCACTCTTTCTACGAAAATACCAGCATATATCTTCCCTACAATCCTCAATAAACTAATTCCCCTATAATTCCTACAGTTACCCTTATCATCCTTACCCTTATACAAAATACTATATTACTCCTATTCTCCAATCCTTCGGAACTATACCCTCCATGAACGCTTTCCTACACAACTTCCAAATCCACTCACTTACCATCTCGCCTCCATTTTTGATCATTTCACCAGTGATTTCATATATACCTGCAGATTTACCATTCTTACAACTTTCTCACTATCTGTTATTTCCTCTCTACTATTACCTTCTCCCGCAAACTACCTATTCCTTCTTTCACCACAAATCCACCACCACTTTCACATATACCTCTTCATTATACCAATGAGTATCAGATTATTCGAAAGGTTCCCTCCACCTCTCCTCTCCATCCTTCCTCAGCTACGAAAGTACCAACCCTGTTCATTATTCTAAGCAGATTTCCCATATTCTTATTCTTAACCTTTCGTGCTCCTTCCAAAGAGCTTCCTATTCCCTCTCTTTTTCTCTTCATCTCCTTCAATAAAAGTTCATTTACCTAATTATTTCTCCTACGTATGGAACTGTTATGGTATTCGCTTTTTTCCTCCTTAGATAATTCCAAAACAATACTTTTCTTTTTAACCTCGACTCAATTTAGTGCTTTGAGTACATTTCAACACAGCTTGTCATTTCTTGAAAATTTCTTAACCGCTTAGCATTCTCACCTTCTTTCATATTTCACACCATCACTGTCTAGCTGATTTTTACTTCTGCAATACGTATAGTCACACTTCATCACATATTCCAATTGCTCTACTCAACAACGCTTTCTTTGATTTGCTTCCAGATATGATCAGTTTCTATATGCTTATTTCACATTGTCAACTGATTTGTATATATTACCTAAGCGGGTGTCCCTGTTAAATACTCAGCTGAAACGCAGTGGGACTGCTTTACATATGTAACTTCACATATCTTATACGACTCATCGTAATCGCTACCACTATTATTAAAAACTTTTCAACCTTTGTTGAGGCTTCCTCCAAAATAGTTACCTGATTACATTGTCCCTTTCTACATGTTGTACAATGTCATAGTGTGAAGAGTATACACTTTTAAAACATAAATTTTATTTACATTAAATATAATAACCAAGTTATTAGGATCTTATTCAACAAACTCCCCTCTACATATATTTACATTCGTACTACCAAAACCTCAACATCTTCTTCACACAATACAAAATTCTCTAATCACCTTTGACTTTGATACTCATCTATTCCTATATTATTAAAAAACTATATTTGAATAAAGTGAAAAACAAATTCAATTTCACCAGCTCTTGTTT
Organism: Trachelipus rathkii; assembly: GCA_015478945.1. Taxonomy (NCBI): domain Eukaryota; kingdom Metazoa; phylum Arthropoda; class Malacostraca; order Isopoda; family Trachelipodidae; genus Trachelipus; species Trachelipus rathkii. Next base: position 16,322 of record JABUQX010055828.1, read on the forward strand.
GATATTACTATATCTAGTTCACTAGTTCTCTTGCCCACAGAATTCAATCCCGTTCCTACCATTCTCATTTTCTCCTGACACCCAAAACTAGTTAACCTGTTTAATACACCCTTTTTTGTATACACCTATATCATCCACTATGGTCACCCTGCAACAATCAATTGATAGCTCTCTATTCATCCCTGTTGCAAAGCATCATTCGAGATTATATATATTCAGAAATCGCGACTCTACTTCAACATTTCCTCAGGCGTAACCTAATTAATGTCACAACTCACACATACTCATTGACCTTTTATCAATCATTTAATTTATCTCAAATTTAAGTATAATTTTTTAAGTCTCTGCTCACAAACTATATAATTCTCTCTAATAGCTCTTTTATACCAAGGTCACCACTCAGAATTGCAAAGCTCCTTAATCTCCCTCAATCTTCATCCATTTCCACACCTATAGCACATACACATTTCACACAACCATACCTCAATTTTCACATTTTCCTTTTATCTTTGTTGATCCCGCGTCAAGAACATTCAATTCATTAGGATTGATGACATATTCTAAATAACATTCCTAGAACCTCCTGTGTGTCTCGCATCTCTTCTTAATTAGAGCGTAAAATATTCCTCTTACATTGTGTCTGGTGACCAGTACGGTTCATCTATCATTTCTCGCAAGACAAGGAAGGATACAGCTTATGGGCCGATCACGACCTTATCCGAGGCAGTTGGGACATCAGTTGATGAGTATTCCTGAGAGCCAAAAAAAGTCTTAGTGGAACCAGCAACCTAACTTAGCTCTGTCACACTCTTGTCTGCTCAATTACAACGGAGACACGCTAGAGGTAGGTGTCGTAGGCAATTCTCTATATACTCCCCAAAAGCACACTCTCAATAACGGTGCATCGGCTCTCCTGTGTATTTATGGTTGTGCTAAAAGAATGTGTTTCCCCGTACGTCTGGTTCTCTCTGAGGAGTATGGTGTAATGGGATAGTGATAGGATTGCCTGTGCTCGTGTGCAAGATATTATCTGGAAGATGAGTTATCGGTCACCTGATATTGAGCATTTGCGATTTTATCATTCTTACTGGGTGGATGTCTTCACTGGAATTAAAAAGTAGTGTGATTTAAAAAGATCTCCACTTCACATATCTCTACCTAGATACTCTAAATGGAAGTTGATACTTGTATGATAAATGCATGTTATAACAGCATATACCACGCTCTATTAATTATAAGTATGTTAGAACGTTAGCTGTATATCATATAAAGATTTACAGAGATAACGTCTCCTATTACATGTGTATGTTGCTAAAATAGAGGGCAATTACTGATGGTAACTATATTGACTACGGTAGATAAATCTTCAAAGCGCATCCATACGTCCTAGTGTTAGCAAGTGGGAAAACGAGATAAATTTGGATACCGACTGCAGAAATTCCTCTTGCCCCTATTCACCTTTTATTGATATTGTTTACAATTGGGATTATCTATTTCAAATACATGTATTTCTGGTCTCTATGTACTCCCATTTCCATGTTTCCCTAGATAGTAGTTCTCATCGGTCGGAAGCCAGTTCGTCCATCAATCTCTCAGGTTTATGTTTACTTCCCACACCTTGTATATTTTTTCTTTTTTTTTGTGTTTTATAATTAATATCGGTATTTATCATCACCATACCGCCACTGATAGGACAATGACCCTTTCAAGGAGGGGTGTTATATATATATATAATAATAATAATCAAAATATATATATTCAATACTAAACTACAATATAATTACGACGAGTATGACTGCATCAGAACGCGTAGCTTTAAAGTAGACGAGGCAGATTTAAATATTAGTGATTTAAGGATGAAGACAACAGAGAGTGGTAAGAAAAAGAGTTTCTATCAGGATTAGAGGTGGGGTGTAGTAAAAGACAAACCCTACCGCCGCACCCCTGTATTCTCGAACGACAAATGTTTTCGAATACGTAAGTGTTTCTTGGAAGTATGTGACTATCAACACAATATTTGAATAGCCCCTCTCATATTGTGACCGTAACTATCAGACACCCACTGTCGCCTAAGAATAGACAGAGTGCGTGTTACAATACGTCTTAAGATTGATGCGCTGATCAGCCGCGTGAAAGTTCCCTGATAACAGAGACACTGTTCGCCGCACGCCCCTCCTTAAAAAATTGCTGAAAACTTTTTTATCATTTTTACAACTTTTGCTGCCGCTATATGTTCCCAAATTAGTGAAGTGATAACATTATTAAAATAAAATTATATTTTTCACGTCGTTAACATCACGCCGACCTCAACTATAATTAGAAAGGGTAAGGAGACTTGGGGCAACAAAGTTCTAATAAATTTATTCTTGATTATAAAAGTATAATTCTTAATGGGTCTCATGTTCTTAAAAAGATTACTATATTTGTTCTCTCTTTCGATTCGCACATCTAAATTCTTCACAAAATGGGCCGGTGAAAGGATGAACAGTTTATCTTTTAATCCGGGGATGTGTTACTCTCCACCCCTCTAACATGGAGACTAAGTACTCCTTGTAAAAGCTCTTAGGGAAGAGTCGCTGAGTACTAGTGTGACTCTCATTGTAATCAGAGCTACCGAGGAAGTTCATGAAGTTGGGATATGCCATGGAAAGCTCAGCTGTGAATGGTAGCTTTGAAAGTAGATGTATGTGCTGTTGACGAGGCTCAAGTAGAGAAAGCAGAGAGGGAAAAAAAGTCTCGTCAGTCTTAAACAGAGACTCCCATGGGGTCTGCATTGAGGCCGAAGTACATAGCTGTCTGACGAACAAACTGTGGGGTGATGTGAGGTCTTCCAAGGTAGGGCTGTGTTAATATAACTCTCGGTTTCAAGTATAGTTTCAAGGCCACATAGAATGCATTCTAGTGTGAATATGATCCGCGTACGGAGCATTGAACGTAGTTCTCAAGAAAGCTGAGAGAAATTTAGTGAGCGTACGAAGCTTTGGAGTAAGAGAATAAAACTGATTATAAGAAGAAGAGTATGCTCCTGAAGCGTAGGAGATTTGTAGAAGTTGAGCTGTTTTATATGAGAATGAGAATTGAATTTGTCCACTAGCAGTTAGGGTATACTCGCGAGATCATCGCGACCACTCCACACTCGAGAGATTAGTATTACGTGGTGTAGTGGGAAAGTAAGATCAGCGAGAATAGAAGCTGACTGATAGACTGATGGATGTGCATAGATCGTGAAAAAGGGGAGCAATTCTGAGTAGAACAAGGTAAACAACATAGAGAACAGATGAACGCAGGAATTGTGATAGATGAAGATAAGGTGAAGAGATATGGGAGGTGTAGAGATAACATCAGTGATCATAAGGTAGAGTAGTAGAATAGAGGCGCACTACGGGAAAAACAGCTAGAAGCATTGAGCAAGTATTTGGGTAGTTATAGTGGAAGATTACTCGTTAGATAAGTAAGTATATGGGGATAAGTAGCTGGAAAAATTATAGAGAATAAGTTAGAGATAAGACTCGAGAACCCTTGAGGATGATCGACACGTTCAGATGTGCAGAACAGGTACTCCAATGAAGTAGACAATAAGAAAAACGAGATTGGAATCAGCTCCTTCCGAAATCTCGAACAACAGCTACTAAATGTTCGAGGCGTAGGACAGAGGAAGGTATTGAAAGAAAGCTCAGACACTAGTAAGCAAAGAGAAGGAAGGGAACCAACGGTGAGGGGAGCCTGAAAGAGTCTGGCAGCTGACGTGACTGGATAGCCAGATCTAACAACTAGCGGCTTCAAGAGAACCTCCGCTAAGGTTGGATAGTCGTACAGATGTGGCGACGGCTAGCGAACACGCAAGCCTACTATCACCCGTGTACGTTCATGAGCAAGGCAGGTAGACGAGCTTTAAGAAGCCATTTAAGATCAAAATAGGTCATGATAAGAGTAAAGTATATTTATTTTCTCTACGCCCTAGTTGATATCTTCTGTTTTTGTGTGCTAGCCCGAATGTTTACTCGAACGGCGTACTAGCGGGATAATCGAGAAAAAAAAGATCTTAGTTTTGTTTGTAGTTCTTGTTAATAAAAGTTACAAATAACATAAGAAAATTTTTGAATAAACTTAGGTTTGCTATATGCGCAAGATTCACTTTAATTATCAACCAATATATAACATGTCTTAGATAGAAATAATACAAGTAGCAATATTCGATAGATGTCCCATATGTGGTGTGATGAGTGAGAGTGTAAGAAACGAGAAAGTTCAGATTGTGTATGTTCTCTCTCGGGTACCCTGCGTTCCCTGTGTTTTCTCTAGTAAAATAGGTTATGTATGACAATGTGCGTGTACTCTATTATATATCCTATAAACACTGAGTAGGAAATAAGTAGCTAGTATTAGAAACATATTAGTATGGATATATATATATAGTTTGATAACCGATAGGTTGAGACTGATGGGTATATAGCTCAACGGAATAAAGCACACTCCTTTACAATAATATCTAGGTGCGTGAATAATGCCATCGTCAGAGTAGTACCATACTACGCTCGTTTATATTATATTCTTATACCTACCTATACGTTTTACGATAGATTTTCATTGAGAGCCCATATTAGTAACCTACTGATAATATATATTACGAATGATATACTAAAATTCTTAAACCAAGAGGAAATAAGTTCAGATGGTGTAAGGTTAGAACAGATTTCTTTATCTCCGGATTGACCACCGGGCGTGTTGCGACTGAGGACTATTAATACTCAATGCTTACACCATGAGCTATTCCCCAACACATAGCACCTGAGAGGAGAAAGAAGGAGGAGCGCAGGAATGCCAGAAATGTTCCAGGGGGATTGACCCCGATATAGAGGAAAAGAGGCCGAAAAGATGCGCCATCTCTTCGCGTTCCAGGTGGGGAGAAGAGGCAACTCATAAAACAGAACCATCAGCAGCCCAAAAATTGGGTTCAAACAGTTTTAAAGCATCGAGCTCCCCTTTCAAGCTCGCATCACGCAGGTGGTCCAGCCTGTTTCTCTTGCATATTTTTAAATGTGGGTAAAAGACAGGTGTATCTCAGAAATAAGTTGTTTATAGAAGAATGTGAGTAATTTTTTGGGTCAGAAAACAGAACTGGACACCAAGTGGTCTTCGGACTTGGGAGAAAGATCCGTTGGTTTATTAGTCTCGTGTTGTACGCCAGAACTGATATATATACTCGCGCGAGGAGGTTTAGTGGGCGTCCAAGTTTCTCATAGTGGTAGAGCTTGGAAATTGATCGTTCTGCCAGCGGTCCTCTCCCTCAGACTCTGCAAGTCGAAGGCGCCCTATCCTCTGTAAACGTAATTTATTACAGCTCAGAATAGAGTTGTGGATAAAATCTAAGCAAGAGTGATAGTAGTTTAAGATGAAACTCAGAGAATTTTTTTCCACTCCCGATACGCACTTTCTGTCTCTAGCCTGGAATGGCCAGAGAACAAGCCAGGAATCGAACCATGGATTATGAGGAAAGAGAAATGATTTAGTCGGAAAAGGAATAAACCTACTCATACCCATCAACGATTACAGCCTCCCACCTTATCGGCAGAAGTGGAAGCCTCACCAGAGACAAAGCAGTCACTCCAATTATAGTTAGCGTTAGAAGCAATAGCAGAATAATGGTAACCTCCTACTTGTAAGTCGTCTTACTCAGTAGAAAATGATATTAATAGTTATATAAGCATTACTACATTTTTATTTAATTCGCCAAGATATTTTAAGTTGAGTGACATAAATGATCCTCTCCTGACGCTCCCACTTCTCTTGATCATACCACCTTATATATATATATATTTATATATTATATTAATTATATATATTATATATTTAAATATATATTATATTATTTATATTTATTTTTATCTTTAAAATTAATTATAATAATACCATTATTCATATTATATATATTATTATATATAGTATATATATGTATTATTATATATAGTGAATATATATTATATATATATTATATATATATATATATATTATATAATATATATATTATTATATATATATATATATCTATATAATGATTATAATTTCAAGTTATTGTCCTCTCATCCTATGTCCCCTCTCAAGTATATATACACCGTATTAATATTATATATATTCTAACATATATTAATCTATATATATATTAATAATTTATTTAATATATATTATTATATATATTTAACTATATATATATATATATATATGATATTATATACTTAATATATATACTAATATTAATATATATAAATATATATTAATATAGTATATTATTAATATCATTATTTATTAATTATATAATATATTATTAATAATATTAATATATATATTATTATATATATATATATATTATTAATATTAATATATATATATATAAATATTTTAATTATATTTATACTATATATTATATATTATTAATATATTAATATATATATATATATATATATATATATATATTATATATTCTATGATAATATTATATATTATATAGTATATATTTATATATATATATATTCTCTATATTATATATATATTTACTTCCTCCTTCCGTCATAAGTTGTTGTTGAGATTATAATAATATATATTAAATATTAATTATATATGATTTAATTAATATATTAATATATATTTATATATATATATATTATATATATATATATGATATTATAATATAATATATATTATATAGTTTATATATTATATATTATTTATATATATATATTTTATATATAATATATATTATATATATTATATATATATTTAAATATATATTAAATATTATAAATATATTGTTTATTATATTATATTAATTAATATTATATATATATATATATTAATATGTATATATATATATTATTTTTATATTTTTAATATATATTAATATATATATAATATTATTAATTATATTATATAATATATATATTTTAATTTATATGATTTATTATATTAATATTAATATAAATATATTATGATATATAATAATATATATATTAATATTTATATATATATATTACTATATATATATTACTGCAAAGGCATAGGATATATATATATATTATATATATATTTACTATATATATATAATGTATATATTAATTATATTAATTATATATATATATCTATATATTAGTCTTATATATATATATATATGTATATAATATTATATATATAGTATATATTATATAATTTAATATATGTATATATACTTTATATATTTATATATATATATATTATTTATTTATATATAATATATAATATATATATTATATTTATATATATACAATATTATATATATATTCTATATAATTTATATATACTTATAGATATATATATATATATATAAATATTATTATATATATATATATATATATTATATTTATATAATATATAGTTATATATTATATAATATATATATATAGATATATTAGGGTGTGTATATTATAGGTTTGAAAATTCAGTTCTCATTTTAATATTTTAATGTAATTAGTTAATACTATATATTAATATTATAATTATATATATTTATAAAATATTATTATTTATATATATATATATCTTATATTAATTATATTAATATTTTATATATAATTAATAATAATATATATATATTATATATATATATATAATTTATATATATATATAATATATATGATTATATATTAATAATAGATATTTATTCTATATAAGATAATATATTAATTATTATGTATTAAGTTAATAAATATATATGATATTTAAACAAATACTGTTACCAATATTTAATTATGCATTACTTATAAAAGTGCTAAATTTAATGTATTATCAAATATGTATCACAATTTATATATAATACTTATTAATGCTTAAATATTAACAATTTATATAAGATCTGGGATCCAATGGGTACCTGAAGACATACGCTTGGGTAGAGCCGTAGTTATATATATACTATATATACAAATATCAGATATAACAGATTTTTTGATCTCTATGATAGTCAGGATAGCTATAAAGGCTTTGAGTTTATCTAATCATTGAACACTCTTCTTATATTGGTACTAATATATAGTAGACTTGAAACTCTTCTTATTTCTCTGATGGTGACGTCCTATTACAATCATCTTCTGCCTAATAATAGTATATAATACTAGGTATGTAGTAAGCTGGTAATAATTTATATAAATAATTTATAATGTAATCTCGATTTATATATGGGTACATGGGCTATTTAAAAATATAATTAGAGTTACTAAGAGCATTTATTAGGCTTCTTGGCTTTCTAAAGTACTCTTTTCTCTCCTACATATATATGATCACGATAAATATGGTTAATATATCTATGTGATCTTATAGTGCTCATTTAGTTCACTTTAGAGCCTAATGACTAAGGTATAGAGACAGTGCGATATCTGTAGTTTATAGTATAGGATAGCTGAATAAAAGGGCTTTGAGTTTCCTATCAATCATTGAACACTCTTCTTATTTCTCTGATTGTGCTTGTGTGTCCAGATGAAAAATACATTATTTTCGATAATTTATAATACGTTAGCCCTATATGTATTGTATGAAGATGCTTGACTCTTTACATATATACTGTTACCGAAGCTCTAATATTTTAAAGCACATTTCATGTGCGTAATGTTTCTTAGGCCTAGTTTTTTAAGAGTGCCGCTTGTGGTTTCTATAGATCTCTAATTAAATGAGTTCTCTTCTCGTGTGCTCTTACCGACTATCCTTAATAGGCTATAACTCTCTCAAGTCATTTATATCCTGTACTTTATACTTGTCGTGTTCATATACACTCCTACCTGTTACACAAATAAATTATCTATTAATGCATTTGATTAGTTCTAATATCCTCTCAGATAATCTAGACCGTTCAGAATACAAAGTATATCAAACAAACTCACACAGCTTCGCACATACTCTTAACTAACTTCTTGTCTCCTCAGAATACTATATCTGCCTATTATTTGCAACATTCGACTACGCTTTCCTATATTTTCGATTATAGGCTCTGGTATTCGCTACCGGCTTCTCCCTTCGTAAATATAGATATAATAAATGTACGTTTATTCGCTCTTCGGTTGCTTAAGCATTTATCAATTCTAATACTTGTAAGTCAGCTCGTGGTACGAGCAATTTCTAAATGATTCAAAGTTGAAAATCACGCTATCATTCTCTATTGTTGCGTTGTTTAATCTTTTAATTCTCTCCGAGACCTAGTGCCTTTTCTTTTAATTTTCTTCTTACTATAAATTAATTAAATAATTTAACGTCATAATATTTCTAGAATTAATTTCACATTATTTTGAAAGCCTAAAAACAATTATTGGGTAGGAGCCTACCTTACCCGGCACTACCTACTATGTTTACGCCCGCATAGTATCTCTCGCCATAATATATTATCTACTCACTACTCCTCACACATAATAGTCATTATCTATTTCTTACCTCTTATCATAATATAGGCTTATATCATCATATTTAGTACTCCATAATTGATATACCATATTAAGCTGATTCTATATACATTCTCTAGGTATCTAGTGATAGTGTGTTTGGCATATGATAATAGTCATAGCCGCACTGAAATTACTAGCGAACGTTTATATGCAGGTAAAGGGCAGGTAGAATTATCTTATGTAGGCATAAGTATACTATACGTATATATATATTAGATTTTGAGCTATATCAATTTTTCCTTCACCCTCATTTTTACGTAGTTTTATATTGAGGCGTATAGTATAATATATTAATAGTGTTGCTTCCTAGTGTGCTATATCCTACTACGTACCTCCCTTCGTACTATTCATACTTAATTTTCTCTATATATGTTATCTATAAATTAATGTAACTCTTAAGCACTTACTTACCTATTTATATATATAATCTCTTATAATATATAATATAAATGCTCAGTGGAGCATTTCATGAATTGTGAAGGACTAGGGTATGTGTCCATATCCCATTTATCCGAAACAAATGGAATGGCCGCTCTGAATCCTCTCTCTTTATATACTATGAAACTTAATCGCCTCATAATATTAGCTTAATTACTTGTATTATTTTCATAATACAGTCAAGTAATATTATTATATTTTGTAAATATTATACTTTTTCTATCAATCTTCATCATTATATTCTATACTCGCTCATCTGTATATAAATATCTTTCATTACACTTATCTAGTTACTATCAGATCTCGCTAATAAGTTATTACCGGGTACTTTCGTAGCGTTTACTATAGAGGAGGTATTATAGTAGTATTCATTAACTTTGTGACCGATATATTGTATATTATATATACTTTATATCACATATTCATCTTATATACTAGTATTCATTGATGTTTAGTGTTCCTATAAGTACGTATATATAATAACTCATATATATATGCCTCTATGTTAAGTAATAATAACTTCTATTACGGTGCGAGTATACTATATATATTGTAATATATATATATCACCGTTATATTATATATTGGTCTATGATATATATTATATAATCATTATATTGTTTATAGCTGATACTTAGATAGCTAATATATCATCAATAAAGTACATTTGTAACCGTGGAATATATTATTACTTATATGATATTATTAGGCTACGTACTATTACTAACTTGACTACTACTATCTATTTTCTCTACAGTAGCTCCCTCCATTTTGGGGTTATTACTACTTCTGACTTCCTTACTCTTTTAGTATATAATATTATACTTACTTATGGGGATATTTATCGTCTACGACGTACTATACTATTCGTTTCATTAATATACTAGTGGATATAATCATATCTCTCAACATTAACTTCAGCCTATACTCGTATTTTGTTTATATATAGAATTGTGTATTATGGCGACTTACTTCATTCCTTTTCTGGTCTAATATAAGTGGTATGTTAATTCCTACTGAATGGATATATATGATAGGGCTCTTTCTCTCTGTTTACTGTATCTCCTATACTACTATTTTATATCTCCTTATATATATCTTTTATATAATTATATGCATATCTTATCTATCACTCATATATTATTTAGTAACTTCTCTAACTCCTTTTCTCGATACTCATATATATGCCTATAGTATAATGATAAACTTTGACCCTTTCCCTCTCCAGATTATCCCAATCTCATTATATATATTCTCAATATATTTTTTTTTATATATTTTTCTTTTAATATATTTCTAGTCAGTGATATGTCCTCTTTACGTTACTTATATTAATTTCCTATAGATCTTACTTAATTCGTTACGACTTCGTAGAATACTAGCTCAGTGTATACTGAACTCGATAATTTCCGTAGGTATGGTTATTAGGATGTTTATATTATATACTCCGTTCTTCTTATTATTATCTATGTTATTATTATTGTAATAATCATATATTGTAGTAATTATACTGTTCCAATATTCATTCTCTCTCTCTCAATTCCAAATATTTGACTTACATGACTAATTCACTCTCCTATAAAGATATTTGCAATTCTTTAAACCTATTTACTTCTTATTGTATATTATACGGCTCATTAGGTCTCCTGACCATGTTATACTCTAATCATATATACATATATATTATAATAAGACAATCTCATTATATATAATACCCCTACCATTCAAATATTAAATTTAAAGAGAGTCTCTGTGCAAACTATAAACATACTAATGTGACAGAAATATATAAGTGCAGTGTGTGTGCAAGGTATATTTGAATGTAATATTGAAAATGAGAGCGGGCGAAGAACGCTGCGACGAGTCGATAAAATCAGCAACTGCAGACTTAGCCGGGTGATAATTTAGGGAGTTCAAATGGTTCAGGCGCACATAAGAAAGGCTCTCCTTTTTGCTACGGAAGCTGGGAGGATACGATCTCACTCGTGTTTAAAATAGCTAATTTGGAAGTAGATATAAGAGCATTAATGTTTTGTTAACGTAGATATTATATATATATATAGATAGGATATACTCAATTCTCATTTCTTGAACCATTATTCCTCCATTTACTATCTACAAATTTATATATACATCAACAAAGAACTAAACTATATTATTTTCATGGGTGCCTCTTAAGTGGTCTCGGCATCGCACCACTCCTTATGCGATACTGTGATGGAAGGATCTCTGATATATATGCTTATTATCATTATTCATTAGGGTTAGGGGTACTCTTCTATATAGTGTGTTTATCACCCTACTCTAGGTTACTTATTTAGTAATATAGATTAGTATATATAATGATATATATGATTAAATGTGTAAATCATAATCCAATTAGCAGCAGTTCGTTACCTTCTAGTAACATTGAGTCTATATACTCGTGTGAAATAGTTCAACATGTCGTCCATCCATTTCATCACGCAGTATTCTCTCATAACATCGGCTTTAATTTATATTCGATAGCAAATCCCGCCTCCCGTGTTTATCTTACATACTCTCCGTTTATTCACACGGTCAAGGTAACATCTCTTTATCGTTCTTGTATCCTGAATCTTTAAGGGGAGATTCATAACTTCATACTTTCTGAAGCTCAAAATCAAATTGTCACATTTTTTATTATTTCTATTAGTAGAAAATTCCTCTGCAACAGTTGTAACTCATTTTTTAAAAATTGCTATAACAGGTTTAGATTGACGCAGAATATTTTAATGTAGAGGTAGGTGTCTGAATCTAAATAATAATTATCCTTATCATATAATTGCTATTCCCTGGTGTTATATAGGATAAACCCGGGCTCGAACGCCTGCCGTCAGTCTGGGCTAGAGCAGGCTCGGCTCAGTCGCATGCAAGGTCGTGCGGGTATTCGGATCTATTTGCGGAACATACGTTTAGATCCACTCTTCGCCGTAGAGAAGGTTGCCCTCTCCTGTCGCAATGCGGCACCTTTAATATTGACCCACGTGGCGCGTGGATCTTTAAAAAAAAAAAAAACTATTTTATTATATAGATTATAAAATAATCGTGATTTTTTTTAAATATTTCAACAATCTTGGTATCAATTATTTCCAGTCAAATTAAATGGAGCCGGGCTGAGCTCCGGGCCGGAGCCGGAGCGGAGCCGAGCTGGATGCGGAGCGCTGGGTATATTTTTTTATCCATGAAAGTAGTTTTTTTTAGATGAAGAATTATTGGCAGAAGATTGTGTGCGCTGATAACCAATTTCAAATAGTACAGAATCTTAGTCGGGATCGACCAGATAGATCTTCAGGAGGCCTGACGATCGGAGTAGATTTTTTGTTTAAAAGATCTCATTTGTGTGAGAAATATCTGAATATTGAGCACAATTACTTTACATCAAGGTGCAGAACCATTGTCTTCTCGCTCGTGAGCGAAGTTGAGCGGCGCCCGGGGCCGGGAGCGGGAGCCCGTAGCAGAGCTTAACTCCTGGGTATGATTTTTTTTCATAAAAATATATTAAGGTTAAAAATTTATGCCAGAAGACGCACTGAACAATTTTCAATAGTACAGAAACACTGAGTCAGATCCGGAGCCAAAGTCGGGCCGGAGCCGCGAGCCGGAGCTGTGAGTTAAATTGTTTTTGTATTTTTTATCATAAAAATTTTTGTGAGATGAAAATTAATTGGCAGAGATGTGCTGAACAATTTTCACAATAGTACAGAATCTTAGTGTCGGGTTCCGAGCTCTCAGTTCCAGAGCTCTCGGCCTGGGTTAGCGATCTTTTTTGTCGCAGCCATATTTTTTTTAGAAAGATTCTCTGGGCTGTAGAACAATATTCAAGAATAGATATTCAGCTCGCATACATTATCGTGATCCCGTCTTGCAGTGAAGCGCCTCGAGTTGCCCTCGAGCCTGCAAGAGCCTTGAGCCTCGTGAATAGCTCCGCGCGCCTCGCGATAGTATAGTACAAGCTCGCGGGGCTAGTGCGTTTTTTTCTTCGTATAGAAAATACTTATTTTTTAAGGTGTTACAAAATGTTAATGCCGGAATCGTACGAACAATTGTTCAAAATAGTCAGAACTTAGTCAGATCCGGAGACCAAGTCGAGCCGGCAGCCGGAGACATTTTACAGATGAATGGTGGTCACAGAGAGATTACTCTTCGTTCTCAGCGGAGAGTCATTCTGTAGACGTTGAGATCTCTCGCTTGTTGCTTGATGTTTTATATCAAACACGGCACCACTCGCCCTTCCCACTAGGCCATCATCTGATAGATCCCCGCGCAAATAAATGAAGACGCTTCCAGACGTGAGTTGATTTAAGCGCTCGGGTTTTCTCATTACGCTCAAATTGGGTCTGGTACTCAAAGGGGGGCGGGCGGTGATAGATCCCCGGATCTCACGGCGCTGTAGAGCAAACTGGGTATAGATTTTATTCAAAAAATTTATTTATTAGAGATGAAAAATTATTGCCAGAAGACGTACGGAACAATTTTCAATTAAATTGTGCAGAATCCATAGTCGGATCCGGATCCGGAGTCTGTAGCCCGCGGCAGAAAGTCGACGGGGAGCGCATGTCGGGGCAATCTTGTGCGTAGTTGATTTTTTTTTTTCGATAAATATAATTTACTTATTTTGGAAGAGATGAAAACTTTGTTGGCGCAGAGGAAGTGCTGAACAATTTTCAAATAGTGCAGAAACCTAGTTGGATCCGGATCCGGAGTGAGCCGGATTCTGTTGTAAATTTTTTTAAGGAAAATTTTTTTTAGATGAAAAATTTGTGCCGAAGACGTAGCTGAACAGGTTTAAAATGGTTGCAGAATCCTGTAGTGCGGATCCGGATCCAGATCGGCCGGAAGCGAAGTCGAGTGGAGCCAGAGTCAGAAGCCGATGCATAGTATATAATTTTTTTCCGAAGATTTTTTTAGATGAAAAATTTATTGCAGAAGTTGTGCTAAACATTTTCAAATAGTGCAGAAACTTAATCAGATCCGAGCCGAGGTTAGATAAGTCAGAAGGCAGTTAGCCGCGTGAGCCGGAGGCTCGGAGCCGAGAGTCGGGCCGGTAGCCAGAGCCGGAGCTCGATCTTGACATCATGGGTGAGGTTTGAGGCATATTTTAGTCTCCAAACTAACTCACTGTATTTTTAGGTTGTAAGTGACCATTAATTTAATGCCAGAGAGATTCTTCAAATAACTGTTTCTCTCAATGTGACTAGAATCGCCCTTCAGTCAGGTCCGGATCCGGAATTCCGGGTCCAGGATTCGGAATACGGATCATTCTGCGGACACTAAAATATTTCAAGATAGGTGTGTGTCATAGGACATGAAGATACATATTTACCAGCTAGATCTTGCTAAGCATTTTCAAATAGGTGTATCCTTAATGGATCTGGTTGGAGGTTCAGCAGAGACGATTCCGGATTACAAAGTCGTGTACGCATTGGCAGTCGAAGCCAGTATTGTATACGTTTTTGTTGGACAAATATATTTTTCTTATGGCGTTGAAATTTTAGTTAGATAGAAGACGTGCTGAACAATTTTCAGTTAACATCAATAGATTCGAAAATCCTCTAAGTCCGTATTCCTTCGCGCGTATCCGCGCATCATTGGCCTGAATGCGTGGTCGGACCGGAGCCGGAAGCGGAGCCGGAGCCGAGGGGGCCGCGGGAACGCTCCGGTACCTTTCATACATCTAATTCCTGTAATCTTTACTCATATAAGACAAAATCCATCTTTCACATGGTGAACGGTATAGAATGATAGATGAAAAATATATTGCCAAAACAATCACTGGACAATTTTCAAATAGTTCAGAACCATAGTTCAGATCCGTGAGCCCGAAAGGTGAGTCGTAGTCAGAGTCAGCAAGCCGGCAAGCCGGGGTTTACTTTGACTTACTCTCTATGATTTCGAAAAATACTTTTTTAGTCGTGAAATCTCACATTACCAAGAACGTCCGGGAAACAATCGTGTTCATTCCCTTGCAACAAATATATACAAAATGATTGAGTAGCCTTATACGGTCGGACGGATCAGCATTCGAGCTTTATCCTTGGTATAAATCTTAGTTTTCGTTGCGCAACGTAGTTTAATTTTCTTTGATGACTGATATTATTCCAAGAAGACTTAGCGTTGTGATTTCATATCCTCAACTCGGCCATACTCGTTTCTCGGCGTGTATAAGTAAGTGCGGAGGTCTGACTAGTCGTGTCACCGCTGAGTTTGATTTTTTCTCCGCAAATATATTTTTCCCTTTGGGCAAAAATTTAATTTCTATTTGATGAAGAGAAATGCGGAATACCAATTCTGTCTTTTTTCAGTAAGGTCAAGGATCAGCAACCTTAGTCCGATCCGTAGACCCGATTGTCTGGACACTCCTGTGTAGCCGTGTTCAAATGTTCACTGTAGTCCGAGACTCGGAGGCCGGTATTACAATTAGTTAAGAATTAGGTAAAATTAATATATTTCAAAAAAAAAAAATTTAATACTTAGAGTACACGAAATAAATTTGTCATTGCCAGACGGTGTTTGAACAATATTTTTCATAACTTTAGTACAGAAATCCTCCATTAGATCTGGTCCGGTAAGCTGAGTAAACCGGAGGTACCGAACCAGGAAGCCTGGTCTCATACTGGTATGAATTTTTTTTAAATGTGAAATATTTTTTTTAGTATGTGTAATCACCATTACCCCAAAAGCTGCGACACCGTTAAGGAGACCGATATCATCAGATACAACACCTAGAATTGATGAAAGTAATGGACTATTTTGAATTGAATAAAATAGATTTATTTCTCGTAAAAATAAAAAATTGAAAAATGGCGTCACTTCGAAAAGATGGAATTCTAAAAAAATTTCCGAAAGACCGTTCTCGTACGGAATGTTATGTAGGGTGGGGAAGAATCTGTCTACAGTACTAGTAGACGATGGACAGAAAATAAGAATGTTGGAATGGCAAACTGATAAATACCTCCCTGTATGTCACTCTTAGAAGGGCAGAATTTTGAATGTTGCTCGCTGTGACTGAAACAAAGAATGAAAGGTAAAGGTGACAATTGAGTGGTGGTGCGTGATGGCAATGTGTGCGTGTGGTGTGGAAGTAAGAGATGACAAAGAGGGAGAGAAGGATTGTAATTTTATTGACGTGATCTGTGGTAACAAAACTGCGTTGAATTGAGTAGACTTATGATGGTAGTGTGGTTACGAGTCCTATAGAATTCTTGAAATGTATGAAGTTAAATTTAGAAATAGTTTGAGAAGTAGTCACTAAGGTTCACGTGTGATTCCATTTGCGTAGATAATTTGTAGCACGTATGAGCTGCCATTACTGACTGTAACGCTTATCCTAGAAAAGAGTTAAGAATTTTATATATATTTGATATGGTATTAATATATTTCTTGTATAATGATGTTATCAATGCGATTCGTGCACGTTACTGATGTAGGCAGCTTCAGATTAGATATGATAGTAGTTGGGAGATCGACTGTAATGGTTGGATCCAGGTATGTATTACTCTACTAAAAAAGTGCGACTTGGATACTACACAAGTCGGTTTATTTTGTAGGCGTAGAGGAGAACAAATGGAATGAGTAGTATTATAAATATATATATATATATAAAGTATATCGATATTTTGTAGAAGAGACGAGGCATATTATAGTCTGCGTAAGTAATATACTGTTCTATTAATTACAACCATATCTACATAATTATAATTATAATTAATAGAGTGTTAGGTGATTGATGTTGACGTAAAATGAGTCAATATACCCGTATAAAGTGAGAATAAATGTATATGATCATTGATTTCTTCGTAGTTAATGGCTGATGAACGAAGGATGAATGTTATTTTAGAAGTATGCTGTATTGATGGTTAAAATTCGAGTGTGTTGCGGGATCTATTAAGGAGAAACATACACTGGCAGCCATATATCTATCCAGGATTCTATTATATGGCTTAATGTATTCATTCGTAAATATTAAGTTTCTCACAGCTGGGGGACTTATGGATAGCGATAAGCAAAGTAGTAAAGGTTTTAAATTAGAATGAAGAAGTAGTTAGGTATACAATCTAAGAGCTGAGTAAGTTATCAAGTTGAAAGCACAGAAGATAACATAAGTGATATATATATAACAACATACATGTATAATGATAAGTACGCTCGCTCTTTATACTTACATAGTAAAGTCGGTTATCGAAATGTTAGAATAAAGTAAGTTGTATACTTGCAATACACAATACTTAGGCGATCACCAAATGAAAGAACGCCAAGCTTGCCTATTAAGTCAAAGCAGTTGCAATAAGAGAAATTAGTGTGGACCTTATGCTATAAGTTAGAGAATTTAAATCGTAATTATTGTTTTAAACAAGCTAGAAGGTGGAAGATAAGGTATTGAATGAAAGCGGTTTTAATAAGGTATTATAAAAATAGTGAGAAGTCTATGAGTGGTTGAAGTGTGTAATAGCTATAAAAGGCGAAAATAGATATATTGAAGTTTCAAAGAATAGATTATGTCTTGGTTAAGTTTATTTACTATTTAAGGAGGAAAATGAGAATATTAACATGCCTAGATAGGTGTATATCAGTATGATAGAGAAAACAGTAATGGTAAAGTGAACAGATTTTGTTGGAAATGAGGAGGATTATTGATATCGATAATGAGGTACATACAAAGGAAATAGTAAAGCTCTTCATGGTGAAAGAGTATCGCTGAAAAGGTTAAGAATCATAGAAGAAGAAGGAGCGCAACATTCTCGCTTGAGTAGATAATGGATAGGGATGGATGCTTTTGTAACTGTAAATGAAGTATGGACTTGAGAAAACTGGGTAGTTGTGGTAAATCTAAAGATACATGCATTTTGTAAAATAATCTGTACCATACCGTTTACACCCGATTTTGACCGATACAATTATCTGGATTAGTGCATAGAATAGTAAATAGTAGTATTTATTTGGGGAGTAAGGTTATTAGTAAGGATGAGGTAATGGTGTAGGTAGTGAAGAACATGTTGAAGAATGGTAACTTCTACAGGTATATTGATAGAATTTAACTAGTTGGAACGATTGATCAAAAGCGGAGGCGAGATGGTTAGATGGTAATTGAAATTGGATTTATAAAGATGTGTACATATAAGAGTTATGTATGGAGGGTAGTATGAGTTCCTAAGGTAGATGGAGGAGAAATGCAGGTAATAGCTAAACTATACTGTATTACAATTAAAAGGTTTATTAATACAGTTGTGAGAAATGGGAACTGGTAGAAATTATAGGGGAATAAATTTTATTAAGAATAAATCCGAAGTATATTTGTTTGTCGTAATGTATGCAACGTCTAGATTTCTAGTTTTTCGGGACCTATCGCTTTAACTCCTGAAGGGCACTGATTGGTGAGTAGAACCAAAGGTGCGTAAACGTGGAGTGCGCTGGGAGATTGGTCAACGAGGTCGTAGTCAGTAGATTCTAAATCCTTTTACATTTGTAAACGAAACGTTATTGACAAATTGAGAGGGAGGAGAGAAAAATTATATAAGTTATATTTAGAGAGTTTAATGGATTGATAAACTCAACTTAGCAGCGTATGATAGAGTTATGAGGGATAGGTCCACACTATTTTACAAAGACATATAGTGATTAAGTACAATTTAGTCGTTTTGGTAGGACTAGGTAATATCTACAATGAATAGAGTAATACCAAAAAGTATTACTTGGAACGATATTATGATTAGCGTTAGTAGTAGAGATCTACTATGGGAGTACTAATTGGTAATTGTATACTTAAGGATATAATTAGCAAGAGAGTGAGAAAGGTTAGTGTTTAATGATGATCGTAACTTGAGTTTTATTCAATGTGTATTCTATGGATGGGGATATAATGCAAGAATTCCGGAGAGATATGGTGGATGAGTTACTGGCAGGAAATGGTAGTTCTAAATGTATAAGGAAGAAATTGGAGAGGAGTGTGCAAGGATTGTCCTTAGCTATTAGTAAGATTACGGTATGGATATGGTTCTGATGTTTTGGGAGACGGTGATGTATTGGAATGTTCGTAAGTAGGAGAAAAATGTTAACGTGGACGGAGCGATAATGGTGGCATCGGCTGAGGAGAATTATGCGAGTCGAGGAGTTTACTGTGAAGAGAAGGAGGGGATTTGGTGGTGAAATATGGTACTAAAACGTGCGATAATAAGAAAGTAATATTGGTGCGTAATATGTGGGTTGTGGGAGTGAGGACAGCCGGTGGTCTCTCGTGAGCAATAGTTTGAGTGTACTGTGATGAATATTGATGGTAGTGGCCAGACTAGGAGGAAATGTTCGTTGGACAGTTGTATATCAACTTCTAGGCGTGAGTGTCGTTATGGATGAAGAAGCGTCTTTGCGGTCAGAGATGATGATTCGAGAGTGTAGTAGGAAGAGGTGTGATGGGAACTGGCCATAAGGTGCTGTGGCACATGTAGATAGTTTCGGTCTGATAATGTTAATTAAAGGGACTAGTTTTCAGCTAGTCTTGCAGTTCTGCGGCATATTAATGTGTCTTACGATTGAGGGTATGTTGTGTTATGGTGTTATTGTAGGTAGTCGACAAAGCTATGGCGCTTTGTGAATAAGAGAGTATTAGATCTTATTAGTTCAATGTGTGTGCATTGACAAAAGTTTAATCGGGAAACGCTTGGCTACGAGAACAGGAGTAGTGAACAATTAGGTGTCGAGTATAGAGTAGGAGGTTACTGTTTGGAATAAGATAGAATTCGCTCGAAGGAAGTCAACGGAAACGATTAGGTTAGTAGACACGGATGTGTGTTTGCGGATTGTGAGAATAGTAGAGGTAAATGAAGAAAACATTAACTCCGGAAAATAGAAAGAGGTGAAAATGTGTGCTGTATCTTATTTGACCTCAAGGATGAAATGAGAAGTAGGTTTGTGCGAATCGTTATCAAGTGTGTACTGTATAAGTAACGTGAGAGATGTGCCTTGAGCCAACCGTGAGACAGGGCTGTGGACGAGAACATACCGAAAGAGGAAAGATTGTAGTTTTTCGTAGTCGTGAAGCGCGAGAGTGATCTGAAGAAGACGAGAATGCTCGAATTTGCAGAGGCGAGAGATAAAGGTGCACTGATGAAGGAAGAGATAGAGGGTGAGTATTTGAATTAGCGGGCATGTATGTGCTTACCTGGCTAGGGATAACTCTTACATTGACGACTCTAGCCAATAGGAGGATGGTCGTCGCGGTCCATGTATGACGTACTCACTGAGATTGGGTTGGATTTTTCAGATGCGTGTCGGACGTATGTCATCTGCACGCTTGAAATGCAATTGGATAAATGATGCGCTATATAGATGGAGCTTAAGAGAGGGGGGATGTATAAAGGGATTGAGTAGATGGATAGGGGAGAGGAGGAGTGCATGGGGAAGGCAGTCTAGTGGATGTAATTTCTTGTCTCTTCTGGCCTTTAGTCGGTAACATTGAAGGCATGAAGGGGGAGGGTATGGAAAAGGCTTTTTGCGATCATGAAAAGATTCTAGTGCGATGCGCTCGAAATTATTTCTGTTTCTCTGGTTTTAGATGCTGATCATGAAATATAGCTCTTGGTATGTGGTTAAACGTACACTCGATCTTACGCTTACCCTACGGAATGAGACAGGATTACTGATGCCTTTAACAGGCAGTGCAGATATGGCTTAGATTTGTAAGAGGTCAGAGCATACAGCAATGGCGGTCCTAATCTTGGGGCAAGAGAAGGTGAATAACAGAAGAAGAAATAGAAAGAATATATAGATAATAATAATTAATGGAAGTGCGTAGTATGAAAAGTAGGGTAGTTTTAAATATTGACCTTATTGTAATATTTATTAAGATAAAGGCTAAGTTACACTTTTGTAATATGAGGATATTATAAGTGAATTTAAAGATTGATTTTAAAGTAAAACGTTTAGTGTTAACTGCAATTGGGCCGAGATAATAAATTATCTGGAGATATTATAGAGTTGATTATTGTGTATTATTACATTATTATTCATTCACTAATTATTATTTATGTATTTATATATTGAGTTTTAAATATTTTATGGCGTCTAAGTCAAAGTACACATATATAATGACTTGTTCAGAATCAGTTATTAAGAGGGGCTTTTGACAAAAAAATCATAATACGAGTACGACATATTTTGGCGTATATACGATGCAGATGACGATTTTAAAAATATTGATTATAGTTGACGATTTTTTTGCCCGATGCTATAAAAATTTTATATCGGTGACGTCACTAATGTATATTTTATTACGGAAATGGTAACAGTAGTTAGGTCATAATTATTCAACAGTTTGAGTGAGTACTTATGTTTCACTTCAAGCCTTTATATATACTAATTACTATACGGAGTGGAGATATATATATTATATAGTAGTAGTAGTAGTGAAGGTATATATATATCTATTACAGATGGAGATTAATACTAGTGAGATCGATATATTCTAGTTTTATGTATATATATCTTATAACGGCTCACATATAGTTTCAGAAGTACAACTAGTATGCACTATAGCTTCAAGAGGATATGGTATATTGGGAAATGCTGCTGAGATTTACGCAACTTCTAATTAAGCATGGATCGGTGGATTTTATGATTCTTGTCATGGAAGAGTTAGGGTTTCTTCAACTTTCTTGATGGATCGATTGGAACTTCTATATTCTCTGTATTTGATCTTCCATTAATTTTCTTCTCACACTCTGTTCGGGCGCTCTTCTTTTCTCGTGATGAGGATTGCAAACTTTTGGATATATATCTTTCATAAACACTTAATCGCTTTTCTTCTTCTGAAGTTATTCGATCAGGAAGGAAATTGGGATAGAAGCTTGGACTGCGTACCTATTTCAATGAGATTCATGGGAGGATATTGAGGAGAATTGACTCAGCCGTTTGTGATCGAACGTTCTTAACGGGATTTTCGTCTGCGTGGATGATAATATACGCGTTTCGCGAATGCACCGCCTTGCTGTCTGAGGCGGACTTATCTTAAGCAGTCACGTTCGATTTAATGATGGATATGAAGTCTTTGTTCGGGATCGTTTGACCTGACCATTGACCGATCTTACTGATACCTACCTTGTTGCTTCCTTATATTCTTGTATACTCGTATTATAATAAAAAAAATTAACAACCGAAAGAATTTGCTGCAATATTTATATATATTTTAAGTTTTATATATATAAAAAACTTATAATGATGGAGAACTTACTACGTGACGCCGTCGCTTTATGGGCGGAGTGATGTTGTGATTCGGGATCGATTGGATAGGGATCTGTGGACGTGACCTTGACCGACCTAGATAACGTTCTGTTCCGTCATTACTTTTTGTTACAGACTCAGCTTATTAATGAATAGATAAATAGGAAATAAAATGTATTTAAACTAGCAGAAATTGAAAATAAGTTTTTTGGCTTTTCGACAAGGAGTTGCAATCTTATTTAATGTGTCAATAATAGTTATATTGATGTGATTAAATCGATCACCGCCTTTAGCATCGGAGTACTACGTGAAATATAATCTTATACTCTGTGTAAAGTATATAAACGTAATGGTGAATCTTGTATTAAGTGTGTAGGGTGTTGGATCTGAGATAGCAGTAGGGAGTCAGAGTAACATGCTTTCGAAGTTCGCGCTGTATCTGTTAAGCGCTTGACCATATAAAGGACTGCACCTAGACGGATAACGTTCGGTCTTTGGAATGGTACTATTATATATAGTAAGCCTCTAAATGTGAGAATAATACAAAATAAGTAAGCATAATATTTGCTTTTATTAAGTTATGTCTATAATATTCTAAAATTGTGTCATCTATTTATCGACGTCTAACAGTAACGATAGAGTTACGAGATCTGTTATTGTAGTGTATAAAACAAGATTTTAATTTTCGATGAAATTTGTTTCTTTGTTACTACACGTAAATTACGCAGCAATTACTAAGTGCCGTAAATACCTTAAAATGCTATAAAGCAGTAGAAATTATTAATTAAGTCAGAAAACTAGAAGAGATAAATACAAAACATTGGAAATTAATGGTTTCACAGGTCGTCGTACAGTAGGAGAGAATATTGACCTAGTCGCTTGTGTGATATTGAAGTAATGTGGTTTAACATTCATGGATATGAAGATAGCCTCGAACAGGAGAGACAATCACTTTTATATGAGAGTAGAGTAAAAACAAAGATATAGTCAGAAAGCTGTGCGTTACTGTACGTTTGACAGACGATATACCCGAAATCGCGGAATTGAGGGTAAGGGTGAATACTAAACAGGAAAGTGCTAATGAACCAATCAAGGAATTCTGTTTCATATCTAAAAAAAAAAGTTCTTTTCTTATAAGATAAGGACATTTAGATTTACATTTTGTAATGTCTGTATAATAGTAGACGAGCTATGGATACGAGACAATGATAAGGAGATAGTAAGAAGAAGAACAGAGAACTGTCTTTTTATGCAGAATGACGATGATAAATATTAGAACAAATCAAAAATATGAATAATCCCGAGATTTAATAGGTTGAAAAAATGAGTGAAGAGATTACCGCTGAATCACGATCATTGTCGAGAAATGAGACAGAAACTTAACACAGCGCGGATTATGAGAAGAAGTTATAGAGAGTAAATCCAACCTCGAAGGTTATAATACAATGTTTTCTAACACAGTTTATGAAAATGAAAAACGAGTTTGAATAGAATAGAATTCTAATGAAAACCTCTATGGATATATTAACGAGTCACACTAAAGAGAATAACGAGGAAGAAGAATGAGGAAATAAATCACGACGCACAATCCAATATCAGTCACTGGCTACAATACTATTTCTCTCACCAACGATAGGATGATAATATACAAAGTTCCAGGAAGTGGGTAGGACATAGATAACTTTAAAGCAGGACCTTTTAACAAATTCTGACATTTTCGTACAGCTGCCAATGTTCATCTTATTGGTCGTGGGTCTAATAAAAGCATGAAAAATAAATATTATATCTACAGTACAAGAATAGTAGATGGATACCAAACAACAATCCTGAGAGCGAAAACTCCTATGAATAATGAGCAACAAATGACTCAAATTGGATTGATAGTGTTTAAACTGAGACTAAAGCTAGAGAAAAGAAGAGCCAATTGTCTCATCATGTGTGCTTCCCCACACTAGAATCAGTCGCCTCGTTAGCTCATGTACAGTCTATGGCCAAGCACAAAACTCACGTCATAACAATAGATAAATTTCTGAGAAATTCCATTTTTAATTTTTAATTCATGGAGTCGACAAAGAAGGATCCGATGGAACTATCAGTATGAAGATTTCAGTTCTAGGTTATCCTTGGTGTCAGGTTTCTACGCTCGATCTGGGTTTCTCTGAGTGAAGCTTCGGTTCCTGTATCTCTTCTCTCGAGAGGGTCATAGGTTGGGAGATTCGGATTATAGTAGGGAGAAATTTGGTCTAGCCAGATTGGGAAGTCAGAGTTCTAACATAGAGAGCTATATGTATAGACTGGAACACATCTATCCAAGAAATTTATTGATTTTAGTTATACTACCTGGTTATTGGAAATAAAAAGTATTATATATATCGATATACTATTAATATATATGGAGCCTAATAATATATATACATAAGTATGACATATAAATAGATAGGCAATTTTTCGGCTTCAACTTTAAGAAAATTATTAGTATATGACATTAAAAATATATTGTTTTTGTCATTTTTTTTTATTACACCTTTGAGAGTAAAATACCAGAAGTCTACATTACCTCTACAAGAGTTGAAGAAAAATCAATTCTTTAATCAATTCAATAGTCGACATGATTATACACGGAGCATGAAATTGGGGGCAAATCAAAGGAAGTGGGGGTGGAGAAGAGGAGAAGCAGGAGGAGGGGGACGCAACTATCAATAAGCGAAAATGGTAGATCTTGTTGTGTGTGAGTTCCTGAGAATCTCTAATGGTTAACCTAATGGCGTTTAAAAGGTCTAAGTATGGTGGTCACTGTCGCACGTTAATGGTTCAGTCTCGAGGAACTCTGTTGGAAGAAGTGTAGTAGCATAATTTTTTGGATGACAACTCTGACATTGATGTTTCTGCATAGGGTAGTAGATGTCAGATGCATGATGTTCAGCATTGATAGTGTGGGGGACCTGTAATAGGTTGGATGGTGGATCAAAAAAGGGATGGTATACAGGTGGTTTTGGGGTGGCGGGAGAAAATGAGAATGGTAGGTAAAGGTGATTGATTTTCTGTGATGAGAGATATATATGTGTAGTAAGGATATTCTTTCTTTAGAAACACAAGAGTATCCAGTGAGTATACCTAATCAGATTGTGGTAAGAGATTGGTACTCCGAAGTGAAAGGTATGATTGATTTTGTTGTTGGTGAAGAAGGAAAGTTGAAGTAGATGTTGTTGGATGTTTAAATCTAGTGATGGGTTTAAGGAATCGGAATTATCCGATCATTAGTTTTGTCATGTTAAAAATTAGAGTTAGTGGGGTCTGGAATGGAGAGGGAAGGTCGATCGACGAAAGGAGTAGGTAAATCATCAGTATAATGAAGTGAGAAGTTAGTGAGCAAAGACAATAAGGTTAGAGTTATGTTAAGGAGCAGCTCGAGCACTAGTAATCGGTTGATATGTAACAATTGAGTACTCGAACACAAATCTGGGGCAGAGATGAAGGAAAGCATTGTTCGTAGTGAAGAAGTGTGTGGATTGTGCCTTAAAGTAGGCAAAGTAATGAATGTTACTAGCGAGATGGCTATGGAGATGAAAGAGGTGATGAAAGCTGTTTAAGGTCATACAAAGAAGAGGTATGAATGTACTAAAAGCAATATGATGAAGTGTCAAAGTATAAGATGCTTGAATTATGATTAGGGAGGTGAAAAAGAGAAATTACTAAAAAGGTGCATACTAGGAGAAAACAATGAGGTAAAAGAATGGATAAACCTAAAAGATTGAATGAGCGACATACTAAGGGAGATACGGAAGCTCTTCTGGGAAGGAAGAGAGAAAGGTTAAGAATAATATGTAAGTAGTGAATAAATTGCTTTGAGAAGCTTATCTTTGCTGGTGTCTTTCTGAGAACTGATGAAATGGATAGTGAGGGGGAGTGTGGAAAGAATAGTTTTGGCAAACAATGCTTGCACAATAGTTAAGATTCAGTAAGTGATGGTGAGCGTGTTTAGGGAGATGTGTGTGGAATTTCTATTGATAGTGCACTAGAAGGAATACGTATTTTGGAATGATCTCAGGAGGTCTTTAGTAAGGAGGAGTAATGGGTAGAAGGTGAGAAGTTCAACGATGGTATAATCTGCGAGTATAGTGATGAAAATTACTAGGTGAAATGATCAAGAGCGGAGGCGAGATGGTGATTGATGGATTTGGAAGTGTGTTATAAAAAGCGTTTATGTGAGGGTAGATAGTTCAAGGGATTTGGAGGTAGAGCGTAATAGTACCTTATAAAGGGTTAAGGGAGAAAAGGGAAACTGTAGAAATTTATAGGGAATTAGTTTATTGGAGTGTTGTAGGGAAGGTTATATGCTGGTATTTGGTCGAAGAAAGAGTCGTCGAGTGACTGAGGGACTGATTGGGTGAAGAACAAGGTGCGGTTTAGAAATGGTAGAGGAATGTGGGATCAAATTTTACATTGAGACAATGATTGAGAAAATTAGAAGGAGAAAGAATAAATTATATTGTAGGTTTAATGGATTTTGAGTTTCTTTACTAGCAATGATAGGGCAGCCTTTATGTGCGGTTATTTTAGTGATGATATGGTGTTGGTGGTAGGCTTCTTGAATGGAAATCAAAGTATGTATGAGATAGTGAAGCGTGTGTAAGAATAAATGGTGTCAATGGTGATTTGGTTTAGGATTAATAGCGGAGTGAGACAGGGTTGTGTTTGTCTCCTTTGGTTATTCAATTGTATATGGATTGGGTTATGAAAAGATTTTCGAGGTGGGGATGGTCAGGGATATGTGTTAAATGACGGAGATATGGGAGATGAGTGGAGGGTGCCCGCAATCTATTCATATGCTGATGAATTGACCTTTCGAACCTGAAGGGATTTGAGAGGATTGGTAAGTGAGATTTTTGGCAGGGTATGTAAAAAGGAGGGGTTTGAAAGTGAAACGGTAGATAAAGTAAGGTTTATGGGTTGTGAGTGAGCGGACAGTCCTTCAGTTGTGAAAGTTATGGTTAGATGGTGGAGCACTGGGAGAAGTGTCTTGAGTGTTGAATATGTTAGGGTATGTGTTGGATGAGAGGACACGGATGGATGCAGAGTGTTAGGTAGGAAAGTGTGATTGGCAGGAGGAAGGTTGTGGTGCAATGTAAATCGTTGGTGAATGTAAAGGGAATTAGTCTTGAGTCTTGAGTTCTTACATGAGGGTATGTTTTACCTGTTTATTGTATGGTAGTGAGACTAATGGTCTGGAATAGAGAAGTATATGAAGTACAATTAAATGTGTTCAGATCGACAATCTTAAGGGGCCATGCTGAGGTGTGAGAAGAATTTCAAGAAATGAGTGAATGAACTTATTAGGAGAGATGTGTGGTGTCGGAGAAGGGATATGAGAAGAAATAAAGAAAGTATGTTGAGATGGTTTTGGTATGTGTGAAAGATGAAATATAGTTCGTTGTTATAGCGAATGTATAGTGGGAGGTGGTGTTGGAACCGACGGCTGGGAGTACCCGAAGAGAAGTGGATTGAGTCGGGAACGAATGTCTGAAGGAGAGAAATGTTGGTTTGGTCATGAGGCGAGAAGAATAAGGTGTTATATAACAGGGAGTGAATGGGGGAGATTGTGAGGGGGTATGGTTGTGGCAGCCCCTGGGCCAAGGGATAACCCTTACATTTATGATTTACCATAGTTGAGGGTCCATGCGCTTGTCCAGTGAAGCTTAGGGTGGATTTGTTCTGACTGCGATAGTTCTCGCTAATTATATGATAATGAAATGGGTGGTTGTGCTGGGGCTTTTTCTTTCGACTTATGTCATGTTCTTCTATGCTTTTCTTTTCCGATGCTCGGTACGCACCTTACTCCCATTCTTGGGAAATAAAGGAAAGATAAAGAAAGAAAGAAAAGAAAGACAAGATATATATATATATATATAATATATAGTTAGTATATAGTATATATATATATATATATATTTATATAATATATATATATATAATATATATATATATATATATATATATATAATATATATATATATATATATATAGTATATATTAAACAGTAGGACACTCTGCAATAACGCGCTTACTTGCTTTAACCGGCATGCAAATAACTGCGCTCTGACTACTCTGATTTGTGTGGAATGAAACGGCAGCGAAACCGAACGAAACGCACGCCCGAACGAACATGCGGTCCTAGCTGTTCCTGTCTGCGTGCTCTGCATCTATCTCCAATTGTCCCAAACTTTATACTGTAAGAATGAAATTATAGATTAAGCTGTTAAAATATGGCTTACATCAGTGAAAGAGAAAAGTCGCAAACATCTTACATGTTTATATTATATTTAGATGATTATATTCAATATGATATAAATTATATATATATATGAAAATATATCATATATATATAATAATATATATATATAATATATACTATATTATATATATTATATATATATAATATCATATATATAATAAGATATTATATTTATATATAATTTTTTTTTTTGAGCTGCAGTGTGAACAGACCACCACGAGGCGTACAAAGCGG
>JABUQX010055829.1:7500-17500 GCA_015478945.1 Trachelipus rathkii
AGGATATGTAGGAACACGATAATGCATTCACAAACTTGTAAACACTGGCTTCTGCTTTTCGTCGAGTTTTGTCAAAAGCTTTGTATTCTTACAATTTAATTTACACTCTTTCAGCAAAGTCATTCTATCAACAGATAAGTTGTTTAATGATTTGTAATCGCTATTTAAAATGCATCCTCGTTTCCGTCATTGAATCAGAACGACACTGTTAAAAAGTCGGCACAAATATAAAATCTTGTAAAGAAGTCTGTGTATTTGAATTTAACGGGGGCAACTGCTTATTATTATTTCTACCCTTTACTTTATTGGGCGGGTTCTAAAACTCTTTTGTTATTCTTGGTCCACTCTATCATGTATAGAAGATCAGCTTATACGTATGATATATGTTTAATTTTATATATACTATATAAATATAATGTACTATATTATATTAGTATTAACCTAAATATATATAGTTTAGTCCTCGCATCTTATATCCACATTAGCTTTGTGGGAGTCAGACTGCACTCTCTATCACACCAACGAATAGTAGGCTCATAAAGCTACTGCCTATTCCCTAGAGATAATCCTTAGGACTATATAATGTTAGCCAAATAATAAACAATAATTTGTGAGGGATTTTTCCATGACTGAAAGTAGAAGGCGAAAGCGACCACTTCTCTTTTTATCATTATGATTCTCTTGGTTAAAAATTAGTTCTATAAACTTTGCACTATTTTTCTACAGTAGAAAAGACAATGTTTATAAGTTGTATAGAGGATTTTTCTATTCTAACTCTATGTTGCTTCATTAAAAGACAACAAATAAGCTAACTTAGCTTCAAAATAACATAATTAAAAATTATGTATTAATTCAATGAAATTGAAAAGGTCAAATAATGTTACTCGAAATATATGCCTTTTTGGACCCGCTTGAGCAGATAAGTGTCAGAGTAGGGTGGGGATGCTGGCGAGTTCGTGTATCTCTTTTGTGTCAATAACTAAAAAGGTACTTCTTCTCTTTAACGGCAAGAGACAAAATTGGCACCATGTCGACGATTTCCCTTGCATGGGCACGAAGGGTGTTTTTGGTGAGGCAAAATTTAGCTGAGTGTCAACCAATGTACGGGGATCGCCATTACCGCAAAAATATAATTGTCAGCAATTCAACGAAGGAATTTCTCATAAAAATCGAAAGGTAATTGGCAAACAAGTTCTGATTTCATTTCATGTACGATACAGTATCTCGGAGGGTTTATATGATATGTGCATCTTTTTGTGGTAAACATAATTACAGGGAAACTGATTGTTCTTTCACCCCTCTAAAATGTAATCTTTTCCTATTCCATGCATATGTTCTACTATTTTGGTTTTTGGTCTAATGGATGGAATCATTGTGCGCTAATGATCTACTCTATCATCTATTTATTAAAAGTTCTCCACTAGATCTGGTAGCCTTGGAAATTAATAATTGTTAGTTTTGTCAGTATATCTGGGATGTGCTATGAACAACACTTCTAAGACAATTTCCAAAAGTATGTGTCGTCGGACCAAGGAAGATGCCAGACTACGGTGGACAGCAAATCTTCGGAGACCACGACCTCAATATTTAAAAACTGCCTAGAATTATAAAATACAATAGACTCCTAACTATAATCCGTAAGAGGTATTATTATTATATGTATAGGATGCTGTATGTAATATATATACTACTATATATATAACAATGTCTGTAGACATTATTTATATATAATATATATGTATATATATATTGTCATATACTACTATATATAATATCACTATATATATATGATATCAATTTTCAAGTCATCATCATGTTAAGTTTAATTTTACGATAATAAATATCTTTTGTCGCATTTACAGTAGATCTTATGACTGAGGTGATTTCCCTGTTCAGCTATTGGTACTACCAGTTTTGTGTACAATTTCATGTACCTCACAAGTTTAACCTTGCTATTAAACACTTAGAAATAAATGTAATAAACATTGTAGAGAGAATTTCAATGGAATAAACTTCACAACATTTATTCAAACTCTCTGTTATACTGGTGCACCTAAAATAATGAATTTCTCTAGTCAAATGTGTAAATTACATTAAATAGACGCTAAGTCCAACTATATAAGCAAATTTACTATACGCTAATATTGTTTTGTGTATCATATCGCTATACGTGAGATAATGCTTTGTAAAATCGAAGACAATCCTTTAGTTTAAAACATCATTAAACTTTTATCAACTAATCCCTTTTAGAGTCCAATTTTTGAAGGCTGATATTTCTTAAACCAAGCAAAAATACCAAGTCAATATTGCAAGTGAAGGAACATCTATGGTACCGAGTGTTGACTATTTATTTAATAGTTGATGTTGGCATTATCAATGCGTTTCAATCTCGTAGTTATACTATTTTTTGTTAAAAGGCCGACATAACCCAATACATTTTATTAGTGATAATTCTGATGATCCTCAATTTTCCTTATTCAATGGTCGAGGTAGAGGGGGGCGCTTCTCCTCCTCCTCTTCTACTACCTCAACTATTTCTGGAATGTTTTCGTCACTTGAAGAATCTGTTATCGTAAATTCTGTTTGACTGGACCTCCCTATAAGAAAAATATTTTCTTTCAGGACTATGTATAACAATAACAGCAAAGTATTACTTCAGATAACAGAAAACATTCAAAAGATATAAAAGAACAAGTAAATTGGTTAAATCATTAGGTTTAAATTAAGTTATAAAATCACAACCTATTAATTTAAGATTTTCAAGAAGTAGTAAAGAAATCAATATCTTAGATTAAGACTTTCGTAATAAAATTATGAATTGTCATTTGACAACTCAATTATAAACAAAGTTACTCTTGTTAAAAATAAATTACATTTATATATAAATAATTTAAAAATGACTATACAGAAAAAAAACTTCAAACATTAAGGAGTTAATAGTTGAAAGACACACCATACTTTACAAAGATAATTGAAATACAATCACAATATAAACCTAAAGATTTTCAATATGCTGTAACTAAATTGATAATATCATTCTTATTATTAAAAATCAATAAATCACAATTGAAATATCGCACAGAACAGATTATAATAACTGTTGATAAGAAATTTCAGGTGAGACTTTAACACGTGAATTTATTCTATTATTCATACATACCTTTGCTTTCTCCATTTCTGCTAGTAACTCATGTCCATTCTTTTCATGGTGAATTATTTTAATTTAAGCTTCCCTTGGCCCAAAAAAACATAAATAATGGTTTCCCAATGAAAAGATATTGTACCTTAAAGTATATTTTCTTATTTACCTTTTACTTTATTCTCACTTCTCTGATGTGAGACTAAGTATGAGCTTAATAATAGAGATACTAACTACCACAATCATGGAGACTATGGCACCTCATAGAAATGTTAGCAACCTAAGCGAAAAATATTTTTATGATCTGGCAATGCGAAATCATAGTTTTTCTAGAGCAATTTCGGCCGTGAGAAAGCATCAAAAAAGATCATCTAATAGTAATTATAAAACAAAAATGCTTTCAATGCTTATTTTTAATATTGTTTCTTTGTTTTTCGCTCGTTTTGATATACTTTGCTGGCAATCTTCCCACTCTTTTAACTACATTTTCTCTAAGTTTTCGATGCACTGGTTTTCAGTCGGATAGGAATGCGCCCTTTCTGCCAAGATACTCTTGCCTCTTTATTTGCTAATCTTGGCATCATAACCGACGCAGAAAAGTTATTGGTTCCATAACACTCCTACGTGAACTTGTGTCGATACCAGATACTAGAGTAAATCTACGGACAATAAACGCTGTTCTGTTAGGATTGTAATATTTGCGGCTGGTAATCGATTGGACACTTGACTATCTTTGTCACACATATCCTTGACGCTTCGGAATATAAGCTGTTATATCGGGTCTGAGCACGATGTAAAAACACCATAGGATGGAGCCGGGATGTGACGTCCATAATCACGCATTATTAACATAGAATTTTGAAGATCTTCGACAGAGAAAAGATACAGTACTTTTCTCCATAAAATATTCTTCATATGAGATACGACACGAGAACTGCGACCGGCTTGGAGTATACGCTATACTTTTATTTCTCGAGATATATTGGTGTTCATGGTGGATCGCATATTCACGTATGTGCAAATTAATCTCCTTTGATATATTACAGCTATAACACTCAATATATTTATTAATGAGTTTACACTGGAAAAGGTATGTCTTTATCTGCCTATTACTAGTGATAAGTAAATCTTTCATAACGATAAAAAGTTACCTGTAAAAATAATAATTTAAATATTTTATTCACGATAATGGACGTATACGAATTTTTAGTAAATTTGGTAGCTCATTGATGAATTTCCTATTAATCAATATAGCAAGTTGATGGAGCTCTATAATTTTGTTAAATACATTACTAAAATACATTTAGTTATGAAATGGAATAAATAGTTTATGGGTGTATGGTGCGAAACTGAAAAAATTAATATTTATTTATTATTTACATATATAATTATTAAATAATATATAAAACTATAAGAAAAATGTATTTCTTTAACCATAAATATATATATATATATTATATATATTATATATAATATATATAATATATATATAATTATATAATATATTAAGTTATATAATATAATATATATATATATATTCTATATTAATATTAATATATATATATATATAATTATTAATTATAATATTAATAAAGTCAACGTTGATGATTAGAAATCCCTAGATCCATAATATATATGTTGATATATATATATATATATTGTAATTATATATATACTATATTTAATAATATTAATTATACTATATAATATAATATTAATTATATATATTAATATATTATATTAATATAATATATATTATATTATATATATATATACATCATATTAATATATATAAATATATTATATTAATATTATATATCAATTATTAATATTTATAAGAGTAGAATTGAGTTATAGACAGTATATATTCATGAAGATAAAAAATAACATATCGAACCTTATACACGACTACTACGACTTCACCCACAGTAAGGTATATATGATATATTTATTATATATATAATAATACTAAATACATATATAATATATATAAACTACTAGACTTGTATATCACACCGAATTATATATATCTACTCAATATGATAAGTAAGTTAAGATATTATTATATTAAATGAAAACTAACTACGAATACTTACCTTAGATTACCATATTACTAGATCATTATAACTCACTCAATTAGGAAATATGAGAAACGTATTA
Organism: Trachelipus rathkii; assembly: GCA_015478945.1. Classification (NCBI taxonomy): domain Eukaryota; kingdom Metazoa; phylum Arthropoda; class Malacostraca; order Isopoda; family Trachelipodidae; genus Trachelipus; species Trachelipus rathkii. The sequence goes on from JABUQX010055829.1 coordinate 12,800, forward strand.
TGTATATAAAATTTTTTAACAATAAATTTATATTATGTAAAATACTCTATATTATTAAATGTAGTATGATTTTTTTTATACTGATAAATATATATATATATATAATATTATACCTAAATTATTTTTATTAGTATATGAATATTCATAAATTAAAATAATAAAAATAAATAATATAAATAAATAAATAAAATAAGGAAAATAATACAATATTATAATATATAATATATATTATTATATATATATATGAAAATAAATTATATTATATAAATATAATATTATTATATATATAATATAATCTCACTGTGTTATTTTTCCAGCTTTAGGTGGGATTACATTGTAGATCTTACAGTAAACAAACCTTAAAATATAGAGAGCACAAAATCACAACAATCCGTTTGTTAATTATATTGACAAGCGCCGTTTCTAGCAATCTGGGTACGTGGAGAGTACGCATTGTTAAAAAGTTGGCTAAGGCTTGAAGTGATAAATCGTATTACACCATGTTGTTAGCTGTCTATAGGCGAAACAAGAACAACTGGCAAGTATCATAGTTTTGGATCATCATATACTGTTTTATTTTCCCTCGTTTGTGTGTAATTCATTGCATATCAGTTATTAACTAGAGTACTATTTATTAAAATAAATGTTTGTCATTATGATCGGAGCGATTAGAGTGAAAATACTGATTTATCACATTTATATATATATATAAATTTAATATCTTAATGTAAATTTATAATAATTTAATATATATAATAATAATATATAATATAATAATAATTATATAAATTTAATAAATTAAATATAATAATAATTATATATATAATTAATAATTAATATAAATTATATAATAATTAAATTATAATATTAATATTAATATAATTATTATATATATTTATAATATATATTTATATATATATTAATAATTAATTATATATTATATTTAATTATTATATATTATTATCGTATATATGGAAATTGTTATGTATAAATATAAAATAATCAATATAAAATTAAATATTAATATTAATAAATATATTAATATAATAATAATATATAATAATTAATAAATATAATAATAATATAATGATTTATTTATATTATTATTATTATTAATATTATATTATATTTATTATATTATTAATTTATTATATTATTAAATTTATTATCTACTTTAATTGTTATGTGTTGTGGTTGTGGATTGTGTTGTGTGTTGATTAGCTAATTTTCATGTCAGGAGGTAATTTAATAGTTACTAGTTCAGTCTATCTCATTCATAATTAACTTTGTATGAATCATTTACGTGAATGTAATCAATTTTATCTAAACTATAATATTAAATAATGATTTGATAAAATTTATTTAGGTATGCCGGGGATCCATCTATATAACTTAAGACTATCTTTGTTATGCTCAATTATTTCTAATTTGATAGCTAATAATGATAGATTCTCAATAAATATTATTGTGAAATTAATATATTCATTCAAGTATCCTAAGAAGTTCCTTTTATTTAGAAAGAAATGGGCAGGCTATTTTATTGTAGTTTACGTTATTTTATTAGTAAGCTGTATTGAGCTTAACTCTACTTAGTTAGATTGTAACTGTAAATATAAATAATAACTTGTAACCTAAATTACTAGAGTAAAAATGATAATGAATACAAATTGATAACATAATAACAAATTGTCATGATGAAATGAATTAAAATTAATGTCTAATATTATCTCAATAAGTGATCTTAAAACATCATAAAAATATACTTAATAATAAGCGTTATTTATTAGATAAATAATTAAAGACTTTATGTAGTATACTTTATTGTCATTTTGTAGCTGAAAATAAATGTCAAAAAAATTAGGTGATTCTAAAATAATATTAGTATTGAATTGATTTTTAATTTTTATACATTTTTCTAAACTGTGAGAATGTTAATAGGTATTTTGCTAATTTTGGTAGCTCTGTTATTTATATTATTCAAACATAAATTTGTTATATTCATATCTTTTGAATGTCCCTTTAGGTTAGATAGTGTATATATCAAAGTATTTTTGATGAATATTAAGTAATATTTTTACTTTTGAGAAAATAATATAGTATTTATGTTTTTATCTCATAACCAATAAAGTAACTGATTTTTTAATAATCACCCATGTAATATATTAATTATTAATTATATATTATATATATTATTGATTATTTATATATTATAATCATATATATATTAATTTAATTTATTATAGTTAATTATTTTAATTATATATAATATATTATCTATTAATTACAATATTATTATATTATAATAATTTAATAATATATATTTAATTTTAATAATAAATTATTATTATTATTTTAAAATATTTAGTGATTAAATTGTGGTACGTGCTGCATGTACAAGATATTTTGGATATATTAGTGTAATGGAGGAAAGATGAGTATTATTCTAGGGCTGAGTGTTTTGAGGAGTGGAGGTGTAATCTATGAAACTGGGTGGAGAAGGACAATGTTATTGATGATGGTGTTCTGGCCTTTGTGAAAGGATGGTGAAATGGTAAAAGCATAAAGGTGTCGCGTAATAAATTAGAGTGTTAATTATGTTTAGATGGCATGTCCGGGTAGGATAGAGATGTAGGAAATAGGTGAGGGAGATAGGTGGAGGGAGTTAATTGGTGTGTTGTAAGAGATTGACGTTGGAAGAGTGAGATGTGAGGAATTGATCTTTGTGATGAGGATTGGTTATTAGGCAGAAAGATAGTTTTAACACGAATGTATACGTGTGATATATTATTCGGAGTGTATTTGGTGATATGAAGCTTAGGTTAGGTTTGACAAGCATCGTACTCATTAATGGTGCATCGAACGCTCTTACAAGGTAGAATTGGTATGATAGAAAGGTTAAATGATTAATATATATTATTATATTAATAATTTAAATATATATATATTATTAATATTCATATTATATTTATAAATTATTATATTATGTATTGACTATATCAATATATATGTAGATTATGCTATTTACTGTTGAGATAGTGCATTAGACCTTAAATATATATATATATTATTAATATATATATATATATATATTATATATATTATATATATATATATATATAATATATAATAAATTATTATAATTAATAATTATATATTAATTAATATATTAATATATTAATATTATATTATTAACTATATATAATATATATATTAATTATATATATCTATTATTATTTATTATTATAATTTTAAATATATATATTAATTTATATAACAATATCAATATTATATATATTTATATATTAATTATATTAATTTATATAATATTAATAATTAATTATATATATATTATATATATATAGTATATTTATTATATTTATATATTATATATATATATTAATAATATTAATATATATTATATATTATATATATATATATTAATATATAATAATGAATATTTATACTAGGTTGTGGTTGGTAGTTAATATAACAATTCTTTATAACTGAAATTTGAATATTCTTAAAACCCAAATCCCTAGTTTCTTAAACATTAAAGGAAAAGATCATTTGAAATTATATCAATAATAACCTTCATCAACACCCGTTACTCCTAGGTGTAATTAGTTTATTAAAACAAGAGGTAAATATATCAATGAATATGTCTAATAGGGCTAATTATATTCCTTGTCCAGATTATTTTATGCGAGACCACATATAATCATATTTCTAATTTTTTTAGGCTTCTTATGAAATACTAACATGTAAAAAAAAAAATATATTAAAACTAAATGTGTACAAATAAAAACTATTTATTATTTATTAAGATTTAATAATCATAAAAGAAAAAAACACATGTTAATAGATATTCCCCTTCTACTATAAAAACTAATCCTTGACGATAATATTACATCTATGTGTTCACACACAATGCCATTGTTAACCTGATTTTAGAAGTGTTAACAGGAGAATAATAGTTTAATAAACGAAAAAAAACTATAAAATTCGATTTAAAATCAATATGAAAAAATCAAAAGTATGTGAATATTATAGTTAATAATTATAGTCTGATAGTTATAGCTAAGTCACAAAATGATTTAGAATTATGAAAAAATATTATGTTATTTACATCTCTTTCAAGAGAAGTAACTGTACTTATAATATGATAACCTGACAGAAGAAAAATAACAATCTATGGAGTTAAATAACCTTATTACCGTAGCATGTTTAAAAAAATTGAATATTGATTTAGTATTTCATACTTACAATTTATTTATTTACTTCTGTGGCGCCTATAATTTGTCTTGTATTAGTTTAGGTGGTTTGAAAGAGAGATTGTCACTCGAAGCGAACACAAATTCTCTAACGGGCTAATACCTGTTCTCACACCTAGGAGATTAGAAACAGAAACTTGTCGCCCTTTAACCATAACAAGTTCACAGGGCGGTATACCTTAGTCAATCTATATGAGGCATATATAGCCAATCACGCGAACGGCCCAATCTTATAGTAACACGGGCGTAGGAGGATCTTTGCGTCCTCGCCCCTCCGGGGAAGGGTTCTTACACGCGAACGCACTCCCCTTTCCTCTGTCTACATGTTTCTATTCACCAAATAGGTCTATTGGAATTTAATTAAAACACATAAAAACTTTATTGTGTTAAATAAATTGAATAAAGTTTTATTTATATTAGCAAAAACTTT
>JABUQX010055829.1:25000-73044 GCA_015478945.1 Trachelipus rathkii
CTGGCGACTCCCAACTTTTGGGAAATCGACTCCCGACTCCGTCTCCGACTCCTTACCCTGAAAACGCTCGACTCCCGACTCGCGACTCCCAAACCGCGCCTGAATTATATATATATATATAATATATATATATATATATATAATATAATATTATATATATATATAGTATATATTATTATATATATATATTATATTATATATATAGTATATATATAAATATATTATATTAATATATAATATATAATATATATATATATATATATATATATATATATATATTATATATAGTATATATATATATATATTATATATATAATTATATATATATATATATATATATATAATATATATAATATATAATATATATTATTAAAATGTGGGAGCATCAGCCTCATTTCCCATATATAAAATATTTTAGATTCCTTGTTGCATCTTCCAGAAGATGGAAGTTTGATTTTGTATTGAACAGCCCGGAAAAACACACTTTCTTCAAAATGTAAATCACTCGCACACATCAACATACAAGCATTCGCAAAGTCTAATAAGTTCGTTTAAAAAGGCAAGTTGCCAAATGGGGCCGTTAGGTCAAATGCCGCATCGATCTAAGGGGCCAAGGAATATCTCATCATAAGGAAGAACTTCCAATGTCTTACGATGCTTCCTTAACTTCTAAAGTGCCATTAAATAAAAAAACTGCGAAGACAAAAGTTCCTACAGTAGTCGTGAATTCGCCTTCCTCCGCAGGTATATTCCCAAAAGAGCGTTGCATTTCGACACTTTACTACTAACGCTTTACTTGCATGAAGCATCTTCCTTATTCCTTTAATCAAACCTAATTTGTATATCCTAATATCGTTTTACTTCTCCGAGATTTACTAAACTACTACTAGTGATTGACATTTGTTTTTATATAAAATTTAGGTCGTAGAGTGAATTAATCATTTTATTGAGGCAGCTGGAAGCTTATCAAGCTTGGTTTTAATTTGGTATACACCACTTAATAGCTGTGGTGGTGGGTGGGTGGGGTTTAATATTTAGCCTACTAATTTAATTGATTGTTTTTTGTATGCTTTTTTCAAATGAAATCAGGTGAGTAAAAAACTTTACCAGAGCGAAAATCAGGGTTGGTGATTTTTTTGATTTTTTTTAGAAAAAAATCAATTTTTGATTTTTTTGATTTTTTTAGATTCGTGACGTAGCATGCGAAATTAAATTGTAAACAAACTTTTTTAAAGTTTATTAGTATTATTATTTTTGAAGTGATTTATCAATCTAGTAAATCAAAAATCTTAAAATGGGGCTATAAGTCAATGAAAAAACAACACTAAAGAGTGTTACGGACTTACGGGTTTACAAAGCCAATAGTTTGTTGAAAATTGAAAAAAATACATTAAAAACTTCATAATATATATAAAAATTATCGATATTGAGAATCGGATAATTTTAATGGTGAATAAGTAGTCTATTAACAGTAATTTTAATACAATTAAATTTTTGAAAATTGAAAAGTAAAAATAGGGAATAAAAAGAAAACTGTTTGAACACATGATCTTTGTTGACAATAGTGTAGAAATTTGAACAGAGTAGCCTTGCTATAATATTATTTTAATTTTTTATTTTTATTGAAGTTAAATCACTTAAATATACAAAAAAATAAAAAGAAAATATAAAAAACCCAGAAAAATCAAAAAAATCAAAAAACATGATTTTTTTTAATAAAAAAAATCAAGTAAAAAAATCCTTGATTTTTTTTATTTGATTTTTTTCGTGCCATCCCAGACGAAAATCAAAAAGGTCTTTGTTATACCGGTAATTATTTTTTATATATATATTATTTAACTTCATTGGTAATTAATTATACACTTTTCATAGTTTCAGGTAAAAATATTGTACCAGTGCCAGGGAAAAGAGGAGTGTATGCCAATAATAGAAGTCAGACACTCCCCCGCAATGTTGGGGGGAGAAAACCAATCAGTAAACCAATGCAGCCGGGTTTGGGTCCAGTTTATCGAAGACAGGTAATAAAAGATGAATGTCCTGTACAAAATTAATTTGTAGGTAATAAAAGAATGTATTTGTTAAATAGATTTATTTGCTTTTAAAACTTTTAGGACACTTTATAAATAGTAAATTTTAATCTATTTTTCTGAAATAAAAATTTCGTTTTCTGATTTCATTTCAAGCATCATTTTTATTTATTTTTAATTTCTATGAAAAGATTTTCCTTCAATTCTTTCAAAGCTTTTATGTGAGTTAAAGCAGTTAATATTTTTTTTTAAATGTATTTAGGACAGGTATAAGCTAGTAATCATTTTGGAACTTTTGCTTTCTTACGAATGGGAAAAATGTTATAGGAACAAATTTAATCTTAAAATATAAAAAAAAATTCTCTATTGAAAGTATGCAATTCACGTTTCTTAATTTCCCATAACTAATGTAAATATTGAACCATATAAAACAAAACAAAAACAAAAATAATGAAATTAAATGAAATTATCTAATAGTCTAATTAATTAATTACTTTAGTCTATAGATATTTTTGATTTCTTAGAATTCTCCTGTAAGAAGAGGAGGAGTTGCAAACCGAGGAGTTGGAGCTGGTGTTCATAAAAGAAGTCGCTCCGCTGGTGTCCTTCCAGCTCTCAAAGGCGTCGATTCGAGATTGGCTCAAATAATTCTTGATGAAGTTATAGACTCTTCACCATCAGTCACCTGGGATGATATTGCTGGACAAGAGGTATAATTGTATATTCCTATTAATTTCTATATTATTATTATTATTATTTACTATTATTATTATTATTATTATTATTATTATTATTATTATTATTATTATTATTATTATTATTATTATTATTATTATTATTATTATTATTATTATTATTTCTTTCTTCTTTCTTTCTTTATCAACCTTTTTTCCCCAAGATTGGGAGTAAGGTGCGCTACAAGCATCGGAAAAGAAAAGCCAGAGGAGAACATGAACAAATGTCGAAAAGAAAAGCCCAGCCTTACCGCCCCCTTCTGTCATTAATTAGTAAGAACTCCGTCGCAATCAGGAAAATCCACCCTAGCAAGCCATGGAGCCGCGACGGACCAACAACTATGGTAGGCGTCAAGTTTGGGTTCATCCCCTGGCCCAGGTGGGCCCAACCATAACCCCCTTACAAACACCCCGCCAGAACCCCGCCATTCATGCACCTTTCTTCTCGCCCCTGCCAACTTACATTTCTTCTCTGCAAACATTCCTTTAACGACTCAATCCACTTTTTCTCGGTCTCCCAAGCCGGTCGATTCCCAACAACACTCACCACTATACATCGCTTAACCAACCGATTATCATTCATACCTTTCCACATGACCAAACCATTCTTCAACTACTTTATTTTGTTCGTTTACCCCTTTTCTTCACACCACACAACTCTCTAATATGTTGATTCCTCATTTTATCAATCTTTCACACCTAGGCACCGCCTAAGATTGTCATCTGAACACATTGAACTGTTAGATCATACTTCTTTATTTACCAGACCATAGTCTCGCTTACTATTAACCAATTAACACAGGTAACAAACCGATACCCTCATGCAGACCTTAGCGCACTCCAGACTTAGTCCTTTTACATTCACAACGATTTAACTGCACCAAGCACCTTCCTACCTTACACAACTTTCCTACTACACTCTGCATCATACCTTCCCTTTTCATCCAAAACACATACTTTTTTTTTCCCAAAATTTTAAACTCAGGGACACTTGTTCCAGCTGCTCAACATCTAAGAACTTCCACTGAGGGCTAATCCTCACTCACGAACCATAACCTTACTCTTATCTACGTTTACTTTCGGCCCCTCCTTTTACATACCCTGCCAAATCTCTCTACCAATTCTTCTCCAAACTCTTCTTCAGATTCAACCACAACAGAACAAAATCATCCGCGATATAATGAGAGGGGGGCACCCTCCACTGTCATCTCCATTCTTCCATCATTCTAACACCCATTTCCTGCCACACCCCACCTAATTCTTTCATAAACCCCATCCATATCCAAATTGAATAACCAGGAGACATAACACAACCCGTTCTCACTCCGCTAATAATACTAAACCATCACCTATTGACACATTTTATTCTCACACACGCCTCACAAATTCCTCATACAGACTTTGATTTCCATACAGAGCCTACCACCAAACCCCACTATATCACTAACAATTGCCATAGAAGCTTCCCTATTACCCTATCTACGCCTGTTTGGCAAATCCATTAAAACCCTTAAAATACAATTTATTCGTTTTCTCCTTCATTTCTCAATCATTTGTTTCAATGTGAAGATTTGTTCCACCCTCTCACACTCCTAAACGCACCTTGTTCTTCCCATCAGTCCTTTCAGTCAACTCTTACGCACTCTCGACCAAAATCCAGCAATATATCTATCCTACAACACAATAAACTTATCCCCCTATAATTCTACAGTTCCCCTTAATCTCCCTTATCCTTATATAGGGTACTTTTACGCTCTCTCCAATCCCTTGGAACTATGTTACCCTTCCATAACGCTTTATTACACAACTCCCAAATCCAATCAATCACATCTCGCCTCCGTTCTCGATCATTCACCAGTAAGTCTTCATCTATAGCCTGCAGGATTTACCATTTTTCAAGCTTTCTCATCTACACATTACCTCCTCCTTGCTAATTACCTCATCCCAAAATACCTATTTTTATTATTATTATTTTATTCATATATATTATTTATTATTATATTATTATATATTATTATTATTTCAGTTATTATTATTATATTATTATTATTCATTATATTATGAACGCCTCGTGGCGCAGAGGCTGAGTCGCCGACTCTCATACGAGAGGAGCTGGTTCAAATTCCTCCGCGTAGCAGTTAGAGTTTATTTACCTGGGCAAGAATTTAAAACTCGACTGACGACATGTTGGGGCGCTGGTTTGGGATAGCCGGCCTGAAAGTTCGATTTCCTGTGGTCCCCCGTGTTACCCTCTTATAGGGGATAAAGCACATTAAAGGAATTTCTTAATTATTTATATTGATTAATATATTTATTATTATTATATTATTTTAATTATTATTATTATTATTATTATTATTATAATTATGTATATTATATTCAGATACTCAATAACTTAAGGGTACAGCGGAGTACGAGCTTTTATATTCTAATTTTTGATCCGGTTAGTATTTCGATGGATTCGCGTAATATAATTTTCGAAACCTTTTAATAAAAATAATACTTTTTTGCAGTCTTAGCAAAACCCGTTTTGAGGATTCTCGCCTCCTCAAGCATGAAGTATTTCTTGGAATTGAAAGTTTTCTTTGGTTTTAAAACATGTTTTAAATTAAATATGGTAGAATAATTTGAATAGTTGTTAACACCATTATGCAAACAGATATGACAAATAATGTAAAATTTTTTATCATCGTGCTTAAGGAGTACTTTTTTAATAGTTTTGTATAAAAATCAAATCCCTTCTAATATGATGTTATTATATTACATAAGAGGCCCATTATATGTAAACATGCTTTTAATCATTACCATTAAAACTGATAGAAATTACTATTCAAACTGCTGTTATATAGAAAATTATTAATCTCTCCTGTGGGTTTCGAACCAAAGCCCTCTAAGTAGTATAAGCAACCTAAAAACTATTTAATGCCTAAAAAATATTTAATATTTATCAGAATCATGATCGAAAAAAAATAATTTATTTTAGTAAAAACAAAAGTATTCGCACCAAACGTTAGTCCCAATGAATATCAAGACAGTGGCAGCTTCAAATCTTTATTGTGTAACTCATTTCAATCATCCAAATACTATGATAAAGGATTCTAATTAACGTTCACTTTTTTTCCCAATTTAGGGGCTAAAAGAGCGTTTTACAAGAAATTGTGATCTTCCTTGCTTCTGAGACCAGACTTTTTACAGGTACGCATCGGGCCGGCGTACGGGCTTCTATTCACCTATTTTGGTCACCAGGTAATGTGAGATACATGCATTTGTAGTTTGTCCTTGAAAACATTCTTCATCTATTCACAATCTCGTTCCCTTTACAGGAAAAAAAGATAGATTTCACATTTTATCCAAGAGTTAACTTTCTACGATATCCACTGTTCTAGGCTTTTGCTGATAGAGCTTTAAATAAATCAAGGTCATCCCTATTCAGGATATAAAATTGTCAGCGCCTGCCAATACGCTTTCATGTTTGGGCATTATCAGTCTAATTGTATACCTAGATTCTTGGAATCAGAATCTCATTATGTTTAAAGTAGATTTTTATAAAATTTGGATGGTAACAGAAGATTAGGGTTCAAAGTATTATTAAATGAGTTGGGAATCCTGTAGTAGTAGGCCTTAGCTTTTTAATTTAGATTAAGGCTCAACAGGAAAGGAAACTATCTTCAACTTTATATATATAAATATATAGTAAAAGACCTAAACTAAGTCTGGTATACGGTCGTAAAGTACACAGGAAAATTACCGTAGAATAAAATAAAGAGCTGACATTCAATGTGAAGGAACCGGGTTATAGAGTTACAGCAGCTAGTAATGGAGGAGGTAAGCAGGGCTCGGTGACATGAGTATGGTGGAGGTGATGTAATGAACTACGTGGATTGTACTGGAAGTACTCATGTATAAGCCCACTATAGGTATGATTACATATAAGAAATAAAGTGCTGAATAAGTCTCCTGTACATAAAGTAACAAGAATTGACAGTGATAGCCCTATAGATACTACTCCTTGATTTTTTTATTTTCTCCTACAGGACGGTGCGAAAGTGCGTAGCACTGACACTGAGACAAAACCAAGGAGACAGGTAGTTAGAAAGTAAATAATGAGACCATGACCGCCAAAGTTCGAAGACAAGTGCAAAAGCCAAAGACGGACGTCCGGGCGCCCACCACAATTTATTCATTGTCCTTCATCTAGGTGAGAAGCTACGTCAGCAAGTCAGAAAAATATCAGCGTAGAGTTCACGGAACTCCGCGATCGGGACCCTAAGCTAAGTAAGGCATCTCTTCAAATTCCTTGAGCACCAGGAGTGGCGACGCACTAAACTCGGTAATTCCACCGCCCTCACAAAAACCCTTCGCTTAATGTTCACTTCTCCTGTCAATCAGTGGCGTGAACCGATTTTAGGTCTCATTGCGATACTAGCGGCAAGCTCTATTGTGTCTATGTTTTTCTACACTAGAGCATATTCCTTTACTGATCTTCAGTAATGGTGGTTCAGGCACTTCCTGAATTTTTGGTGATCATCAGAGGTGAGTCCCTAGCGTGGTCGATTTCCCAGTTATAACCGGATCATCGTATGATATAGCAGTATCACTTAATGACAATGCTGACATAGTCAATTTAACACTGGACTCTAACCAGGTGATTCCGAGTCGTAATGAGCTGAGGCCAGGAAGAACCTAGCATCTCATGTCTCCTATGGATTATGTTATATTTCGTTTATCTATGTGTATCGAGTGTTTCTGATCTCAGATTTATATAAACGTCACGGTCGTGGTTCTTCACACCGTAAGGACACGGAATGTGAGATACTTAGAAATGTAGCTGAGAGATTTGTAACAGATTGAGGCTGGTCGATTCTAGTTGTCCGAACTTCATACCTTCTATCATGCGTATTGTATGATACTTGGTTATTGTGTGCCCGCGTAAATTCTGAGATTGAGCTCCGTTTGAGGGATATTGAGGTCATTTTAGGAATACTTAGATTTATGTCCAGTGGACTGTTGTAAATTAAATTCCGAGCGCAGTGAGTTCTTTTTTGAAACCTTTAGCACTCTGTTACAGATATAACTAAAGGCAGTATGGAGTTTATCATTTGGTTGTGTATCGTAAACCTGAGCGTCATCGTACACTCCGGTCTGAAGCAGTGCCTATGCTCTAGATAGGAGGAGTATGAGTAGCCTCCGGATATCATAAGATGGATTTTTGCAAGTTTACACCTATGGATATTAGATGGTAGCATCGTAGCCAACCTTCGTTGGGAAAACTTTATATGCTGACATACAGGATCGAACTTGGCACGTGCAGTTTGTACAGCGCCGCAAAAAAGGTCTCTCTTATTTGTGGCTTGGTCTGCACTACAAATTCTACATGTCGTGCTAAATTTAGTTAAACTCATAAAACACTAGTTGACTTTACAAGCTAACTCCACCATCTAGTCCACGAACTCCGCTTCACACCGGAGGACTGTCCTCATTCACAACAGTCAACTATAACCAACATACTATTAGTCTACGTTTAGTTCACTCTCCTTCGTTTACTTACGACACCTCTGCCAAAATCCTCTCTACCAATCCATCTCAACTCGGCTGCGCAGAATTCGCCACACAAACCCAAATCCTCCGGCATATAATAGGTTAGAGGCACCTCACTCCTTTCTCAATCTCCATCATTCTAATACGCATTCCCTGCCTTCACCCCCCTCTATTTTCTTTCAGAAACCCCATCCTATACAGAATATAATAACAAGGAGACTTATACATCCCTGCCTCACTCATATAAACCAATCACTTTCGAGTCCATTTTATTCTTACACAGCGCTTCAACTAATCGTATACATTACTGTCTTTCGATTCCATGCAGAAGCCTACACCAACAGAACATATATCCATTAACACCTTGCCATAGAGCTTCCCTATATATCCTATCGTCGCCTGTTGCAAACCCATAAAAATAAATATTAAATTTATTTTCTTCATTTTCAATCATTTTGTTCATGTGTGAAAGATTTTAATCCCACACATCCTCAATGGTTTGAGCTATGGGTCATCTATACGCGCCTGGTGATGGGTCTGCGGACACCTCATCATCTTCCAGAGACTCCTGCCCTTCTTTAAAGCCGTGTATTACACTTGAGTTTAAACTCCGTAATTCATCCGTTAATTTTGACAGAGAATTACATGTTTCTCTATGACTCAAAGTGCAGGCCATTCTGATAACATTCAGACACACGTGTCTCAAAGCAAAACAATTGTAAAACCACGACACATGCTCACCACTCATACGCTGCTGATACACGTCCTTACATGGTCTGCGGATCACATTTCTCTCACACGCGCTTAACATTTGTAATATGAAGGACACGGAATGTCTGGTATTTTTCTGGCTCTTACTTATATATTATATATTATTATATATATATTATAATTAATATATATATATATATATATAATATATATATATATATATATTATATATATAATATATATATTATATAATATATATTTATAGTTATTCACCACCGCTCACGGGCAAACCCATCTTCAAGGAGGGCGTGTTAAATTAACAAAAAATTCAACGTAACACCAAATTACGCAGATGAGCACAGACCGCAGGCTTTAAAGTTGAGTGAGATTTAAAATTGAGTAGGGAAAACACGAGAAAGATGGGAAGAGAATTTCCACAAGAACAGAGTGCAGGAAAGAAGGAGGCACCGCAGCGAATTAGTCTGGGAGTTGCTGATATCAACACAAAATTCATGTGCCGACACAGCCACCCCTTGAGCTACGAGGGCGTCTTAAAGGTGGTGGCACGCGAGTGGAAAGTTCCCTCGAGCAACTGCCGCTACACCGTAGTACCTATAGAAAAGGAGATAAAGCACCAACACAGCGCCGCAAAGATAGAGGGGTCAAATTGAACTAGAAAAGAACAGTGACAGTTATCATCAGTTCTTTTTGCCTCGGACCCTACTCCATCAATAAGGCCTCGCAGGTGCTAACACCTCGTTAGCTCCGCCCACCAAGCTGATTGAGAGCAGTACTCCATTACAAGGGCGTATGGAGGCCGCATGTATAACTGGAGTAACTGTGAGAGGAAAAAAAGTCTCGCAGTCAAACAGAACTCGCAGTTTCTTTGAGGGCCGCCTTAGCAACCGTTGTGATGTGAGGTTTCATGTTAAGGCCAATTGCTTTATTGTTAAGGCCAAGGAGTTTATTATTGTCAACAGGAGAGACGAGGGAGAACCTGTCGAAAAGAGATAGAAAGTGTAGAGTGCTCTTAGGAGAGGGAGTTTGTAGAAGTTGAGTTTTTAAAGAATTGATTTTCAAAGGTTCAGCCGACCCCACCCGGAGAATTCTATCCCCGGACAAGACGAGAATAGAATCGGAAGATAGACGAGAGCAGTCTAGAATTAAAAGAAGGAGGGCAGAAGTTGAAACTTGGTTGAAAGAATGAGGGTTCGAGGTCATCGGCATATGAGGAATAGAGTTAGATGTGCAGGTGAGAAGCATGCCATTAATGAAGTAGGAAATAAGAGTAGGAGTATACGGCAGAACCCTGAAGGAACACCACTTATTGACAGAAAGGAAGAAGAAGTCGCCCCATCAACACAGCCGATATTATGGAGCGATTTGAAAGAAAACTAGACATAATAAGCCAAAGAGAAGGAGGAAACCCCAAAGGAGGGGAGCTGGGAGCGCAGTGACGCGGTGCCTACCCGGTCAAATTGCTTTGGATAATGTCAAAGCCGCCACCACGCAAGTCTCCCCGTATTTCCTAAGGGCGGAAAACCATTAAATCGTTACAGTAGAAAGTATGTCGCCACGTAGACCCTTCGAGCGCCGAAAGCCTACTGGCGGATCGGAAAGAACTGCTGAATGAGGATTCCAGATAGCTAAGAAGTGAGAAATTGACGAAGAGTTTTTCAAAGAATCTTAGATGAGATACAAGATAAGAAGCTATAGCGCCGATAGTTAGAAGGATCAGAGCGGCTTTCCTTTTTCGGAATAGGTTGGACATGTGCGTTGCTTCAACACTGAGGGAAAGTGTTAGTATTGAGACGTAGAGAATATAAGTTGAACGAGGGGGGGGATAGCACGGAAGCACACTCCCTCAAAAACTCGGGGAGGAATGGCCATCCGGGCCCACCCGCCTTCCTAACGTTTTCGTAGATTTCAGGAGCCCAGCACCGATCGAATGTAATCACATGGCCAAAGGCATTAGGACACCTGGAGGAAGGAAGAGGACGGATGAGGAATGCAGAATCGTCCAGGGTTGAGTTAGAGGGAAAATAGGAGGGCAGATGAGATTGGCCTTTTCAGTCTGAGAGTTAGCAACAGAACATCAGAGCGAATAAGAGGAGGAAAGACAGATTTACAGAGTTGTTAGAGATGTTTTTGGCAAGAGGCCAGAAAGATTTGTCAGTAGGAGAACCAAGGAGGTTAGCGCACTTTCGTTTGATGAAAGCCCGCTTTTGCTCGTCGAAGAGTATCCTTCAACGATTTCTAGCGAATGAAAATTAACGAGATTGATAGGAGAACGAGGAATTTTCCACTCCCGATACGCACGTCTCTAGCCTGAATGGCCCAGGGAACAAGCACGATCGAACCATGATTATGAGCGAGAGAAAGATTTAGTCGAAAGAAGGGGATGAACCTGCTCACCCATCAACGATTACAACTCCCACCTTATCAGCAGAAGTCGAAGAGCGTCACCAGAGCAAAAGCAGTCATTCCAATTATAGTTAGCTAGAAGCAACGCAAGGCCGCCCAATTCGCCCGATCAAAGTGCCAGAAAAAACGCGTGGGGCAGGATAAAGCTGTTGGAGAGAAAGTATTAACAAAATGAAGAGATATAAGGTTGTGGTCAGATTTAACCGATAGGAGCGAAAAGTGGTGTATTTAAAGAGAGAAGGACGAGTGGTGAAATAGGTCAAGTTTGTTCAAGAATTGGTTGAGGACGATCCGGAATGTGTTGGGTTCTTTTTAGTTGCTCCCGATCGTTGAGAATGCTGAATGATTCGGCTCCTCCCACCTAAATCAGATAGAGAGGATCCCAAACCTTTCAGTGTGTGTAACATTGAATCCCCCTAATAGAGGACCCTCAGTATTGATGAGAGATTATAACACAGGAGGACCTCAGTATTTGGATGAGAAGATATAACAGGTTTGTAAGAAAAGATAGTAAATTCAAATCTGTTCTGTTAGGAGAACAGGCAGAAGCACAGATTATTGTAGTAGAAAGGAAGAAAGATTTTAAGGCCCAGAACATCGAAGTTAGGGATTCGAGATTCTCGAGACGGTTATAGGAAGTGTTTGTTACATAGGCACATAATCCACCTTTCAGACGGAAATTATTAAATAGGTTGTAGTTGGATACATTAAACGAGTTAAGAGGATGAATTCCTAGCCATCTGTGAGTGTCTCAGACAAGAGCAAAAAGGTTAGGGTTAGGTTAGAGAGGTGATGTTCAACAGAAGGAAAGTTTGAGTTTAAGCCGCGGATGTGATAAATAGGGTTTTTTTCGATAGAGCGCGAGGCCTGTGAATTTGGCTCATCCTACAGCACACACAGCCACAGCAACCCAAAAACAAACAGACAAAAACAAACAGTCAATAAAAAAAAAAACAATGTCAAAGAAATCAGGATAAAATTGTTTTTACGCTATAATAAAATTAAAATAGGAAATTATAAACTAAAAACGTATTTACAGAAAATTTGAAAAATCTAGAAAGTTAAAGCACACAAATCTACACACTAAACTAAACACATTAAATCGACACACACACACACACACACCACACACACACCTACACACACACGCAGACAAACAAAATTAACTGTAAACAAATGACTAAAAACAAAAGCTAAATTATTAAAAGTACCCACGTAAATGTACAACCCTGCATTTAAAACCGTTAAAATTTAAATTTAAAACCTTACATTAATAAAAAGGGTAAATAAACCGATTACAGATTATAATATTCTCTTTTAAAAGAAAAAAGTAAAAAAAAGTAAAACCAAACTTAGCTTAAGTTAAAAAGGTAAAATTTTCGGAGCAAATCCTCATTTATTAATTTTAAATATGAAGTTACGTAAAAAATATTAGGAAGCAATGAACACTAAAACAACCACTAGGGGACAATAAGCGTAATTAAATGGGGGACAACTAAATAAAATAAAACACGATGTAAATAACACGGGGAGACCCAATACACGAAACAACCTTCACAGCACGAGCGCAACTATCAACTCTCTCTTCTCATCTCTCTCTCATTATATAATATATATTTGTAAATATATATAAATATATATAAAATATATAAATATACATTATCTATAGGATTCACTGACACATATATTATATATATATATATATAATAGATATTATTTTATATTATATATATTTATATATATATATATATATCTATTCAAAACAGGAAATGGCAAAACTCTTTTAGCAGAAACTGTGGCATCAGAAAGGGTTCTGCACCTTTTTTTAACATTTCAGCTTCTTCTTTTAACTGAAAGTATTGGGAGAGAGGAGAAGGGACATTCGTGAAAAGGCCCATGTTTGCGTCGCCAGAGAACTTAGGTAAATGTTTATTTTAATAAATTTGGTTTATGTTGTAATTTTATAAAATAACAGTCCAAAATATTTAATTACGTTTTACTCATATATATCATATATATATATTATATATATTATATATATATTATATATATTTATATATATATATATATATATCCTATATATATATATTAATATATATATAATTATATATATATATAAATATATTCTTTTAAACAGCCGTCGTTATATGTCATTGACGGAAATTGATTCTCTTCCTATGTGAGAGACGATGAGATGAACATGAGGCTTCTCGAAGGACTTAAAACAGGAATTCCCTTCTTTGGTTTGATGGAGTAAATCATCATCTGGAAGATAGAATTTTAATATGGGGCACAAACCGCCCACAAAAGAGTTGATGATGTGCCTTTAAAGATTGTTAGTAAACGGGATATATGTTACTCTCCTGATCATAAACACAAGGAAAGCATTTAAATTCAGATCTAGTCAATAAACAAAGTCATCTCTAATCAGAGAAGGAATTAGGGACGCCGTGGCCAAACTCACGCAAGGGCTACTCAGGATCAGATTTAACGGCACTTGCCAAAGACGCGGCATTAGCACCAATTAGAGGTATTTAAAATTAAAAATTAAATATTTTCCATTATTTTGTATACAAATGTCATCTTTTTAAGCGAATATTATCTTACCCTATCTGTCAATATGAAAAAAAATTATTTTTTTCCCCTAATTTCAGAATTGAATCCCGATGAGTTGGTCTCTTGTAATCCATCAGATGTAAGAGGCATAACTCAGAGTGACTTCAAAGAAATCGCTAAGAATAAGAAAATCGTACCCGAATCCATCCCTTGCTTCGTTATGAGAAGTGGAATGCAGACTTCGGGGATGTATCTGTCTACATAAGTAGATTTATTTCCTCTCGTTGTAAGAGAGAAAAAAAAAAAACAGTGACAAATATATGTCAGTTTTTATTTACTTTTTTTTTAATTAAAGAAGTCTGGAGACAGGCATTTAAATGAAAAGCGTCCTAGTTTATTTGTCTGGTTTTTATGTTAAAACTAAATCTAGCTTGTTATTTCTTATTAAGGTTTATTTTGTACTTTACGATGGTCATTAATAATTATAACTAAAAGACTTAAAAATTAAACTATTTTATTAAAGTTTATTTATTTGTTATATAATATATATATATATATATAATATTATATATTTATATATATATATTATTTATTCTTTTATATTAAACCTATCTGTTATAATAATATATATATATTCATATAGAAATATGTGTGTGTGGTGTGTGGGTGTAGGCGTGCATTTTTTTAATTAGACTAAATACCAGCAAACACATCCATCCAAATAGCCAATATTTTGTAACACTTCGAATGCCTTAAATTACAGTCGGGGTAATATCCGCACCCACTTTTTACACTTATGTCACTTCTGGTTGAAAAACACTAAAAGGCCAACACGGAACTCAACAGAGTTTGGTGGAAAATAAAATAATTTCAAATCAAGAGCCGATGTGTTCTTCAGTACGGCCAAGCGTTTGAAAGTAGTCGGAAAAAGTGAGGGAAATAATGAGTTACAGAGGTTTGCTATTAGAATAATAACATAGCAGGACTAAACTCTGGGGTCAGACAAATGACAGAGGAAAGGACGCGAGACTTAGGAACAGGAAGGCGGAATGTGACTTCAGAAAGCAAGCGTTGGTGTAATAATGATCAACTACTAGAGAGAGATTGGAGGGAGTTGATGAAATTGGGAAAGTGACAAGTCGAAAAGTCCTAGATTCCACCCTTTCAAGGTTACTATATATTGGACAGCCCTGAAGGTTTCGAGTCGATAGATAAAGGAGAAACTGAGTTTTGAGGTATTGAAAATGTTTTTTTTTTGTGACCGTTCATTCATATTGAAATATTAAGTCAGTTTGCTGTTCAAGGCAATGCCCCGGGGGGCCACTTACCATCAGGCATTTGCAGTTTCAAGTGATGCTTTGTTCAAATACAAATTAAATTAAAGTTTGGGAGTCATCAAATATTACCAGGGGGTAAAGATGAAGCTAGAACCTTAATGAGCCACAGCAATCTTAATAGAGCGACTGAAGAAAATCATATATAGATAGGTTTTTAAAGAGAGACGTTTAGAAATGAAAGCTTTGTGCCACTCTACGAAAGCGTTCGATATATTTAGAAGATATCTCAAAATACCAAAGATCAAAGGACCAAAAATCGGAGAATGAAAAGGTTACCAGTTGAGTGTGTACTGGAGAATTGGTATATTGGTAGAGTGTGTCGAGTGACTGAAGAACTGATAGGTGAAGAACAAGATGCGTTTAGAAGTGGTAGAAGATGTGTGGACCAAATCTTTATATTGAAACAAATGATTGATAAAATGAGAGAGAAGAATAACAAATTGTATTTAGGTTTTATGGATTTACAACAAAATTATTTCTCATAATGAATGAAAAATTATAAAAACCTGAAATGTCTGCTGTTGATGATGCGACAGAGATCGGGAGATCGCTGTAGATCATCCCCATACCACTCCTTTAGAACCTCCTTAGCTTTTACAACAATCTGGTCACGGACGTCTTTCGTACACAGAACATAATCAGGTGCAACGCAAGTTTGGCCCAAATTTATGCATTTTCCCCAAATCAGTCTTCTAACAGCCACATCCATATTTACAGTATTGTCAATGTATACAGGACTAAAACAAAATTGGTATTCATTATATAAAATAAAAATTTAATGCAATGCTTATTTTTAATAAAGTCAGTAACACTGTAACTAATCTCTAATTTCATATATGTAATCGTGTTGTTAGAAAAATATCAGTAGTATTGGTAATTTAATTTTTTCCAAACTAAATAAATCTTGTCTTCCAGTAAATTTTTATTTATGTATTTTACTTTTTGAAGAAGGTGAAATATTAAAAGTTTGTGTAAAAAATTTTCGACACCTTTTAAAATATTTTTACAATAAAAAAATACAAACCTCTTTCCTCCCAGTTCTAAAGTAGTGGGTGTCAAGTATTTGTTGGATGCTTCTCGAACTATTTTACCGACAGTTGTTGATCCAGTATAGAATATATAGTCAAACCTTTCCTTAAGAAGTTCTGTGGTTTCAGAAACCCCACCACAGACAACATGGTAACACTCTTGGTCTAAGTATTTTGGTATCAATTCAGCAATCACTGCTGCAGTGGCAGGAGCAACCTCAGAAGGTTTTATAATTACGCTATTCCCAGCAGCAATTGCACCTAATAAAAAAAAATACATAGATAATTATGCCAATATATCAAATCCAGATATAAAATACAAAAAGGCATTGACAAATAAAATATGCTCAATATTTTACCCGAAACTGGTAATAGTGGAAGTTGCAATGGATAGTTCCATGCTCCCATTACAAGAACAACTCCATAAGGATCTGGATAAATAACGGACTTATCGAACATTGTGACAATTGTTGCAGGAATCTTTAGAGTAAAAATTTTAGCATCAATTTCTCACCAAATAAAAATAAAAAGTAAATTATATTTCAACAGTAACTTTCAGAAAAAAATGAACTTTACCACTTCAGGGGTGGTCCATTTATCAATTCGTTCCAAGATATACCCAATATCATCAACAAGGAAGTTCAATTCTAATAGAATAGCTTCTTGGCGAGGCTGTAAGAGATAAATGAGCCTTTTAGAAAAGGCACTAATTTTGTCAAAATTGTTTAGAACTATCAAAATTTTTCCAATTGAAAAAAAAAATGAAAAGTTTATAAATTTGGATAAACTTTATTTATTTATTTATAAGAACCAGTTTTCGGTTAGTAAACCCTATATTTTCCTTATCTCACTGATTCAATATAAACAATGAGCATATACATACATTATAAATCAAATATTATTTTTATTTACTGTTTTTAATAAGGCAATAAAGAAAAACAAAGTTAAAAAAATAATTGTTACAATAATTTTATTTTTGTACCAGCTGTGAGGAAACTATCCAATTTGCCAGACATATTGATGCATTCATAACTGTGACTATAACATTTTACAGTACTATGATATTATTATAAAGAAACACAAATAAGCAGTTGGTTGGCAAAAACTTTAATGGGTTCATTAGGCATACATACAGCATTATGGACAACTTAAATTAGGAACCCAAAATCCTCAATCAGGATTCAAACTTAAATGTATTGTCATTCCAAAAAGTTCATTAAAAATTATATATATATATATATATATATATATATATATATATAGCATATAGCAGTTATATATATATATATATATATATATAAGGCGTATATATATAGCAGAAATATGCCATATATACATATATATATGAGTTAGTTAGTTATAGATAATATAAAAATATATATTATTAGATATATATTATATATATATATATATATACATATATTATTATTACATATATATATATATATATATATTAATATATTATATATATATGTATATAAGGTTACATATTATTATATATATTATTATTATATATACATATACATATATATATTAGTGCTGGGTCCGATACCAGTGGGTTCTGAGGCCGTGATACCGATAAGTAAGTTTCAATTTTTCACTGCCGATACCGATACCGAAAATTTTTGCCGATACCCGATACCGATACCGATACTTTTATCCCTAAATGGCCTAATATATATATATAATATATATATATAGATATAGTTAGTTATATATATATATGTTATAGTGATATATATATATATATATATATATATATATATATATATATATATGTTAATGATGCAGATAACATCCGCATCCGCACATTATTTAAGATCCGTCTCCGCATCCGCGCTTTTCCCTGTGGATGTTGCGCGGATATTTATTGTCGAGATTTGATAAAGAATTTTATAATAAAAATACTTAAGATGAATCTCAACGCAAATTTAAATGAGAGACATTGGATTCGATTCAACTGTGTAATGATGACTCATGATCTCACATCATTAAGTTCATAATAATTTGAGTCAACAGAGTCACATGAGATTATTGATGCCGAAAAAATCAGCGCCTCTACAGCTTCTGTCTCTGATGTAATACCATTAATCTCAACGCTAAGGAAGAATTTTGAACCATCTTCAAAATGAAAATGATGCCGGTTTAAAAGAATGAAAGATGTCATAAAACTAGAGCTAAAAATACGCTTTAGTTCTGTGGAAATTAATGATCTTAAATCAATAACAGATTCACTGGAAGAATTTCTACAGTCCAGTAGTAATGAAGAAACACACGCATTACCAAAAGATGTAGTGCAAATGATTGAAAACTATCACCAAGAAAAACGACTAGATACTATCAGTTGGTGGAAATAAAAGCAAAATGTTTACCCACGCTTAAGTAAACTTGCAAGGAAATACTTGGCCTGTCCTCCAACTAGTGTTCCAAGTGAGAGTATTTTAGCAATGCTAATAATATATGATGAAACGAGGTACAGACTCTCAGCAGAAAAGGCCGAAAATTGATGTTTCTCAAGCACAACCTTCCTCAATTTGACAATACTAGTGCAAAAAATATATAATCCTTTGAGAAATCTCTTTCATTAAGGTCGGAGGAGGGGAAAGAGGCTGGTGGGGTGCATTTGAGTTGGGTCCCCATCTCACACCCTGGTAACAATTATAATTAATAGATTGTGGCTAAAAATCGAAATATATTAGCATATATGTTATATAGCAGCGTTGTTATGCTATATATAGTTATATTAAGGTTGTTATATATATATGCTATATATGTTGCTATTGTTATATATATATATATATATATTGCGCCCTGCATATAGCATATAAAAATGCATAAGGAGCATGGAAGGTTGCTAAGTTGTTGCTGTTAAGTTATATATATATATATATATATATATATATATAGAGTTAAATATATAAGGTATATATATATATATATGTTGCTGTTAAGGTTATTATAGTCTTCAGACATCCGCATCCGCGATGTTAAACAACATTCGCATCCTCGCGACCACAATATGGTTATATTATGCATGGGCTACAGCAGTTACATACAGAGCAGCATATATTAAAAGGTTATATATATATATTAAGGTTACAGATATATGTTAGTTGGCATAAGGTTGGTTGGTATATATATATACATATAACGGTAAGCACTGGTTAACGAAATCATACTGTTCTCTACACTGCGGCGATGTCTGTGTCGTAGCTCTTCGCGAGGAACGTGTTGCTCGCGCAATAAGATTCATCACGTTTATTAAATATAAAATAAAATCTTCCTATAGGATTTCATCCATTCCTATCTTAATTAAGATAGGGATGGATGGGATCCTATAGGAATTTTTGCCGGGTAGTTAAAAATTATATTATATCAGCGGCGACTCCAGCAACTTTTAATCTTGGAGCCTTTTAGCTCTATCTTTCTCTCTTTCTGACAATCGACGTTATTTGGCATGCAGCATATATATATATATATATATATATATATATATATAGTATATAAAGTATATATATATATAGTTAGTGTTATTATATATATATATATATATATATATGTATATATATATAATGTTTAAAATAAACTTTTAAAAATAAATAAAGTAGTCTCTCCTTTATTTATACTTAAAGAAAATGGCAACATCAAAAAGTTAACTTAGAGATCCAAAAGGCAAATACCTTTTAGAACAATTTTATAGGCTAGATTCTCACGCATACAATCTCCACTCATCCGATTTGAGCAATGAACAGTCACCTTTTAATGTGGATCACTGGAAATAACATTATTTAATAGCGATGATTCTTACACTCTTTCTCAATTTTACATAATCTTTTATATTATTTATTATGTAATATTCTTTCATTCATTTGAGCTATTTCTCACAAAAATAAGAGAATTTTATCTGCATTTGGATATTTGTAAAGTATCAATCGTTTTCTATAATGTTAACTCTTGCTAAGCACGAGCAGCACTAGTATAGAAGTCGCCTCTGATAATATGGTTAGAGTATATATATACATAAGTTATATAAGCATATATATATAAGCAGTGATATAGTTAAGAGAGTAGCAGCTTATAGCAGCTGAAAGAGGGCTAAGGTTATATATATATATGTTATTATAGTATATATATATATATATATATATATATATATATATATATATATAAAGCCGTTTTCGTTTTTACTTTTGTGTTTTACGAAACGTAAGAAATGCGCGAGTTTGCGTTCGTTTTTGTCAAACTTACCGAAAAATTTGTAAGAAATGCTTTCCAGACGTAAGGAATTTCCCCAAGCCTGTAAGGCTGCTATTTCCCGTGTTAGCCGAATTTAAGCACGTTCTAAAATGTAAACAAACAAGATGGCGGCGTGGTAGGCAACCATCTGAATTGATGAATTTCCATTCAATATATCAGCTATAAATCTAATTTCTTTCCAAATAGATAAAACTCCATCAAAATAGTTGATCAATTATCTGTATTATAAACCATTTGTTATTTTTTTATTTCTGCCTATTAAACCTCGTACTCCATCACAATAGCTGATTCCAATTATTTAAAAACAAAAGTGTCAGAAGACGAAATCGAGGTCGTTTAAACAGGAAATTCGTGAGGAGCATTTCTTATCGAGCGTAAGCACAAATGACAAAAACGTAAACGCTTCGTATTATTACAATTACGATTAAAGGAGTCTGTTAGGGGGCTGGCTCCCCAAGTAAAGTATTTGTGGGGTTGCTATTTATTTATCGCAATCCCAATAATACATTACTTGGGACTAATTTCTTTATTTCTATCTCCTTTTAATCATAAAGTGACCTAAGGTCCCGCATACACAAGCCTTGTTATTTGTTCTGGTTGGAAGTTTTTCCATGAAGAAATCACCTTTCTCCGTAAATTTTCTAGCTATTTCCTTTATCCCTCTAACATTTTTGATAAACTTGTTTACTCGTTTATCGATAACACTTATCTCCCTAAAAACTATAGCATATGATGTTCCTAAACTTCTGTTTATGCTCGGCTTCCCTGCATTGGACCCTCCTTTCCAATGTTCTTCCTTTTCAGATTTAAAACATTTTAAACAAAAACTTTCTTGAAACTAGTTTGATATTTTTTATTAAAAACAACAACTTCAATTGGCACTTTCTTTAAGATT
Organism: Trachelipus rathkii; assembly: GCA_015478945.1. Lineage (NCBI taxonomy): Eukaryota > Metazoa > Arthropoda > Malacostraca > Isopoda > Trachelipodidae > Trachelipus > Trachelipus rathkii. The sequence goes on from JABUQX010055829.1 coordinate 46,508, forward strand.
AAAGAAAGCATCTCCATGAACTTGAGTTCACAAATCGTGTACAAATATAAATGTGTAGACTGTAACGTCGACTATGTAGGTCAAACTTTCCAATACCTAAAGATGCGAGCTTTCAAACACATGGACAGGTTTCCCTTCTGAACTAAATCTCTCCATCTCTCAAGCAACCAGAGAATTTAGCTGCCGAGATCACTATGACCTCAATACCTTATACCTAAAAAAAATTCCTCCATTTTTCAAAAATGCTTCTACAGAGATGAAGAACTTAAAAATTTTGGAATCTTTATATATAAAAACATTCTAAACCTACACCTAACATCCATAGATTTCTCTTTTGGCACCCTGACGTCTGAACTAATTGCCGGAAATTCAGCAAAAACGAACACGATTTCATATGAGGTTTACTTTTGTTTTCAAGCAATTGGAATTAGATGCTGTGATGGAGCCCGTTGATTTCGGATAAACAGAAATAAATAAAAAATGGTTAAAATTGCAAAAAATTGATCAACTATTGTGATGGAGTTTAGCGATTTAGAAGAAATTAGATTTAAAGCTGATTTTATTGAATGAAATATTCATCATTTCAAAAAAATGACGGCGTGGTAGGCCCTACCACGCCGTCATTTTTTTGTTCAGCAATCACAGGAAATAGCAATTTTATAGAATTACGGAAATTCTTACGTGTGGTAAGTATTTCTTACGATTTGTGCTAAGTTTAACAAAAGCAACGCAAATTCGAGCATTTCTTACGTTTCATAAGCACAAATGCAAAAACGAAAACGCCTATGTTAACATACAGTAGGTCAGATAGATCCGGAAATTATCGATAGACAAATTGCGGATAATATATATATATATATATATATATATATATATATATATATATATATATATATATATATATATATATAAAAAATATATATAATTAACGTTTTATATATACATATAGACATATAAAGTATATTAAAAAAGAAAATTAGAAAAGAAGAACAAAAACTTTAATTTCTAGAACGGTTAAAGCTCGCTTCTCAAAGTCTGTCATTGAAGAAAATTTTTAAATTTCACCGATAGCAAGGGGCTGAAAACCTCTTTCTCCAAAGCTTGCTTTTCGTGAATAGTGTTGATTAGCTCAAAACCTTTCAACTACACTACAAACACCACCCTGCAGCAATGTGGGATATAGTACGATATATATATATATATATATATATATATATATAGTTACAGCAGCAAGAAGAGCAGCAAAGTAAAAGGTTATATGTTATATATATATATATATATATATATATATATATATATATATATATATATATATGTTATTTATATATATAAGTTATATTAGGGATACCGCTAGTATCGGTATCGGTATCGGTAGTATCGGCCATTTCTTGATGGTATCGACTGGTTAGTTCTTACCGATACTCAAATGATACTTCTTACTTTGGGTGAAAATTATGAGAAACTTTTTAGATTCAATAAATCTAATTCGATATAGATAGCTAGTACCAAGTTATGTTTTTTTTTCCTCGATTTCCTTTATAACTTAGATTTTTAGCGTTACTTGGTCTTTAGCGTAAAATCTACCTATTTGGACAGCCATTATTATAATTTATACAGATTTATCTACTTTTAGTTGATCAATAGTATTTTTTTTGTACGCAATTTCGTGAGAGCGCGGTGAGTGCGTGAGTGTTTTTAAACTTTCTGGTTATTCATATTTTAGATATTAGCTGTAAATAGGGTTTTGCCAGTTTTAAAATTTTGAATAGGGTTTTAGCCATACTAATAGATCTTTCAACTGATTTTTTCACTTGGTTTTTTGTTTATTTGTTTCCTGTCTTTTTTTTTTTTTGCGATTGCGTGTGCGTGTGCGTGTATGATAGCAGATTTGCACAGGTGTGTCTTGACTTTACAACATCAATGGCTTGCACTCTAACTCTGCAACCATGGAATACTTAGAATACCACCTCTCTAACCCTAATTTTATGCTCTTTCTGAGACCCAGATGGCTAAGAATTCATCCTTCAACTCGTTTAATATATCCAACTATAACTTATGTTATAATTTTTTGAAGGGGTGGAGTATGTGCCTATGTAAATATAAACATTCCTATAACACGCCCCGAGAATCTCGAATCTCCTATCTTCGATGTTCTGTGGCTTAAAATCTTTTCTTCCTTCTACTACACCTTTCTTATGTTTCTGCTACTGTTCTCCTAACAGAACAGATTTTCATGCCTTTTTGATTACCTTACTACTTCTCACGAGACTGTTATATCTTCTCATCCAAATACTGGAGGTCCCCTATTTAGGGGATTTCAATGTACACAACACTGAATGATTGGGGTCCTCTCATACTGATTTAGTTGGGAGGAAGCCGAATCATTCAGCATTCTCAACGATCTGGAGCAACTCATTAAATAACCTACACACATTCCGGATCGTCCCACCCGATTCTTGAACACACTTGACCTATGTTTCACCACACTAGTCCTTCTCTCTATAAATACAACACCCTGCTCCTATCGGTAAATCTGACCACAACCTTATATCACTTACTTTTAATATATACTTTCTCTCCAACAACTCCATCCTGCCCCATACGCGCGTTTTTCTTGGCACTTTGATCGGGCCGAGATTGGGGGCATTGCGTTGCTTCTACGCCAACTATAATTGAAGTGACTGTTTTGACTCTTAAGAATCGCAGATTCTGGCCGATAAAGTGGGGAACTGTAATTGTTAATGAAATGAGCAGGTTCATTCCTTCTGGGACTAAATCTTTTTCCCTCAAAATCCATTCTTCGATCGTGCTTGTTCCCTGCCATTCAGGCTAGAGACAATGCCATTTGGTGGAAAATTCTCGTTCTCCTATCACCTTGCCAATTTTCATTCAGCTAGAAATCGTTGTAGGATACCTTCGATGAGAAAAGCGGACTCTCATTAAACGAAAAATGCGCTGACCTCCTTGGTTCTCCTCCTACTGGACAAATCTCTCTGGTCTCTTACCAAAAACATCTCTAAACTTTAAATCTGTCTTCCCTCCTCTTATTCGCTCTGATGATTCTGTTGTTAATACCCAACTAAAAAGGCCAATCATCTCTTTGGCCTCCTATTTTCCTCTAACTCAACCCTGACGACGATTCTGGTATTCCTCTTCCCCTCCCCTCCTCATGCTTCCTATGCCTTTCTTTACCTGTCATTTCATTTGATCGGGTGCATGAGCTCCCTGAAATCTATGAACGTTGGGGATGTGGGTGGCCCGGATGGCATTCCTCCTCTCCGAGTTTTCAGGAAGTGTGCTTCCGTGCTGACCCCACCCCTCGGTCTCTCAACTATATTCCTCTGCCTCAATACTAGCACTTTCCCTCAGTGTTAGAAGCCAAGCATATGTCCAACCTATTCGAAAAAATGATGCTTTGATCCTTCCTAACTATCGCCCCATAGCTTTCACTTGTATTCTTCTAAGATCTTAAACTTTTCTCAACTCTCACTTCTTAGATCATCTGGAATCTCTTTCCTTCTTCTGATTACCAGTACGGCTGTGTTCAAGGATCTACTGGCGATATACTTTCCCATTTACTGATTTATAGTTTTCTCAGCCCTTAGGAACTACGGGAAGATTTGTGTGGTGGCGCTTGGACATAGCTAAAGCATTTGACCGGGTATGGCACGTCACTGCTCTCCAAGCTCCCACCTTTGGGTTCCCTTTCCCAAGCTTACTTATGTCTAGCTTTCAAATCGCTCAATGTTGGCTGTTGTTGATGGGGCGACTTCTTCTTTTTCGGTCAATAGTAGTGTTCTCAGGGTTCTCAAGTTTTATCTCTTAATTTATTCCTGCTTTTCATCAATGATCTTTCTCACCTGCACATCTTAACTCCATCCACTCATATGCTTGATGACTTTAACCCCTTCACTCTTCAACTCATGTCAATTCTGCTCCCTTTTACTTCTAGAATTGCCCTCTCGTCTTAATCTTCCGATTTTATCCATCCTCGCTGATCTGGATAGAATTTCCGATTGGGTCGTCCCAACCTTGTACCACTTTAAAACCCAACTTCCTACAAATCTCTCTCTCAAGACACTTAACTTTTCTATCTCTTTTCACGGATCTCTCTCTCTCTCTGTTTCTTGTTGACAATATAAACATCCTTGGCCTTAACATAAACAAAAAAATGTTTTGAAAACCTCAAATCACAGTGAAGTTGCTAGGGCGGCCTCAAGAAACTGGGAGTTCTGTTTAGAGTGGGAGACTGACTTTTTCCTTCTCTCTTTCACTTTATCCACCTATATAAGGTCTCATCCGCCCTTGTATGGAGTAATGCCTCATATCTTGTGGGGCGGGCTCTGGTTTCATCCGGCTGTTGGATAGGGTCGAGTCAAAGGCCAAAAGACTTATAAACTGTCCTGGTAGTTTTCAATTCACTTGACCCTTTATGATTTGCGGCAAGATGTTGGTAAAGCTTATCCCTTTCTAGGTACTCCGTGGAGTGCGCGCTCGAGGGAACTATCCACTCGCGTACCACACCACCTTTACGACGCCCTCGTAGCACAAGTAAGGGGTGCTGTGTCGGCACATGAGTTTTGTGTTGATGTTCGTAACTCCAGACTGGTTCGCCGAGGTGCTTCTTCTTTCCTGCCACCCTCTGTTCTGTGGTTCTCTTCCATCATCTGTGCTTCCTTACTCAATTTAATTTCCTCACATTAAAGCCTGGGCGTCTGTGTTCATCTGCGTAATTTGCGTTAGATGGATTTTGAGGCGTTCAACACCCACCCCTTGAATGTTCTGCCCCCCGTGAGCGGCGGTGACAACTGTAAAAATAAATAAATAAAAAGAAGTTCTAATGAGAATCCCAAGTTAGCTGGAAACCCCAATAAGAATGGGCAGCCTCCGGATGGTGAACTCATCACTTCTAGAATGCATTAAAATAGCATAACCGAGGAGCTTGCTCAAGCTTGACAAAAAAAAAAAAAAAAAAAGTAGCTGCCTTATCTGCAACCCCTGGCAATAGCACTGATAGTGACGTATGGTGGCCAGCAAATAAACCTAATAATGACATATACTGATATGTTAGACTTTTGATAAGTTCATGGCCAGGCTTAAATTGCATTGACATCTCATTCAATTTCAAAGGAATCACACCAAGAAACCTCATCGTAAAAACTGAAGAGACAGTCATCAAGGAGCAAAGTGTGAATTTAAATTTGCAGTCTATGAAAGAGGAGATGAGGCTCTTACGAAAACATGAGATGCTGCCTACAGAAGAGAATCCTTTCATGCGGTGGCATGAAATGGGCCAAGGTTTTCATTATTATCAGTGCTTGCAGGCAAATACTTATCAGCACCTCCTTCATCAGTCGAGAGAGAGCGTATTTATAGTGTAGGTAGGAATGTAAACACCCCAAAAAGGAACAGCCCTCGCCAGATACTAGTGAAAAAGCTTAATGTTTTTGCATCACAATTTGTGAATTTTTGAATTTGAGTATTGAAAGATATCTATCTTAAAGGAGTATTTATTATGTCATTTGAGTAATAGCGTTTTTTATTTTAACTTTTCGGCTGATTGAGGTCTCTCTTCTTCTTTCATTATTTTTATTCTTTTATATTAAAAGTTAAAGAATCTTCTTTGTAAATTGTAATCATGTTAAACATAAAAGCTAGTAGCTAAACTTTGTTAATACCTACTTGAAAATGGAAATGGACATTTTTTAAATAAACACAAAACATAAAAAAGTAACAATATTATATTTGCAATTATTTTTCCTTAAAGGTACTATTTTTAATTTGCAAAATAAATATATTGACTTGGGCACAACCAAATGGGAAAATATAAATGACTAAGTATTGTTTGTACAGGGAATGCAATCTGAGTTGCCTAGCAGTGCACAAATGTTCTATCTTATTAGTGCAGTATTTATTATATTAATTAAAGTATCGGTATCGGTATATCGGTCGGCACCTAAAAAAATAAAGTATCGTATCAGTATCGGTATCGGCCCCTACTATCGGTACATCCCCTAATATATATATATATATATATATTATATATAGTTATATATAAAGAGTATATATATATAGTTAGTTATATATATATATATATATATATATATGTTATATATGTTATATATATATATATGTATATATATATATATCGAAATATATTTAAAGTGGCAAATGTGTGGTATCGGTTATGGTATTCAAAATTTTTACCGATACCGACACAGATACTATCTCTCAAAATTTCCGATACTGATACCGATACCTCAAAATCGACCGATACCAGATATCATGGTATCGTGCATCACTAATATATATATATATATATATAAGGCTAAGGTTATTATATATATATATATATATATATATATATATATATATATATATATATATATATATATAGTATATATATATATATATATACTGTATATATATATATAGGCCATATTACTTCTTCTTAGATCATCTCTGCAAGGGCTTCTTTAAGCAAATAGTTCCAAATTTTCTTTGTACATGCGTTGCAGTGCTTTGAGTTGCTGTTTGCGGAATGCAATATCTCTGGTTTTGCCAAAATTAAATGCCTCTCTGGCTTTCTGAACAACCTATTAGAGAATATAAGGCAATTAACTAGATTTTCGGTGTACTAAATTATATATATATATATATAAAGAATAGTTAAAGAAGGTATATATATATATATATATATATATAGAGAAGAATTTATATATAAAGTTATATATATATATATATATATATATATATATATATATATATATAACCCCTTAATTAAATATTAATTGTGAAATCCTTATATAAATAGAAGAAAATCAATACTCTTTTAATAAGAGGTTGTAAGTTTAATATCAAATATTTAAAGAAATTTATTGAGGATTATTAGAAAAATATTTCAACCAAACTTGGCCCTCTTTCAGCTGCTATAAACTAAATTAAATATAATAAAAATACATAAAATAAATTTAAAATTATCACAAAAGTTTTGGTTTTAATTTTTTGAAAAAAGGTGAGGAGTTAAGAATGTCTTTGATGATGGGATCTATTTGTGAATCATTTCTTTGTATATTATAATTAGTGGATGTTTATGCAAAATAATTCGGCGAATCTTCTAAGGTGAAGGCTTTCAATGTTAATAATGGGCGGCATGTGATCTATGTTGATAGTTGGTTGTGGGTAGATCTATGTAAGGTGAGGGGCAGAGGGTTGTTTTGAAGTAGGTCATACTTGTGTTGGTAATTACGGCGGGTGAAGTCGTGTTTCTCCAATGTATATGCTGTTACAATGGCCACAAGGTATTTTGTAAACATTGAGAAGTAAAGGTGTTGGTATGAGATTTAGGTTTAAGAATTTTTTGAAAGGAAGAGGATTTGAAGATGAAGTAAGGATAGTTTTAAAGAATTCCAAGCAAAATCAGAGAAGACTTGAAGGTAAAGGGAGGTAAAGTGTGGTGTTATCAAATGAGGAGGTTAAAGGTATGTGCTGTTCTTCAGCCTTAGATAGCATTTGTGATAATATATATGATATGATATTTTGCAAAGTATATATATATATATATGTATATGTTATTAAGTTATTATATATATATATTATTATTAAGGTTAGTTTTTATATATACATATTACATATATATATATTGTTATATATATACATATATATAGATGGTCAGTAAGGTTACATATATATATATATCAGGAAGCACAGTTCAAGTACAAGTACTTGTTCTTGTACTTAAGTACATATTTTGGAGTACTTGTACTTACAACAAAGTTTCCTAAAAACCACTGTACTTGTACTGGAGCCTTTTGTACTTGGTACTTGTGCTCGGTACTTGCAAGCAAATTTCTTTGGCATTTAACTAAATAATATTTTTTATTTCTCTTTTTTATCATATATATTATTATTGATATTATTAGTTTTTATAATTATTATAAATTCCATTTATGTATGTAAAGTATGTCATTATTTTTATATATATATATTGGTATATATATTATAGTATAATATATACATATATGGTTATTATTAACAAATACATATGTTATTATATATATATATATATAAGGTTATTATATTATTATTATATATAGTATATATATTAATAAGGCGGTTAAGGTTATTATATATATATATACTAGCGTATGTATGTATATATATATTATTGGCGGTATATATATACTTCATATATACAGGTAAGCAAAGATACAGAGCAGCGTTGCTATTACTAAGGCTATGCCATATATAAGGATATATATATATATATATATATATATATATATATATATATATATATATATATATATCATCTATCACTATCATCATCAACCATTTCTAACCCTCCCACTAGATGTGGGGTAAAGGTGCGTAACATAAAAATTAGAAAACAGAAAAGTGGTAGAAGAATATGACACAAGTTGGAAAAGAAAGCCTAGCCTTTACCTCCCTTTTATACCTAGACTAGTGGGAACTCGCCGCACAGAAAATCCACCCTAGAGCTTCTTCACAAGACCGCACGGACCCTCACTATGGCATCTCGGCAATGGTTCACTCCTTGGCCCAGGTGGGCCACAACCACACCCCTCACAAAACCCTGGCATTTACTCCTATTATGCATCGCACTTTTTCTCTCCCCTGCCAAACTCACATTTCAACCAGATTAATTCTTTGCTGACTCAATCCACTTTTTCCTCGGTCTTCCCCAGCCAGTCGATTCCTACACACTTACCATTATACATCCGTCTAACCAACCGACTATCATCCATTCTTTCCACATGACCAAAACCATCTAAAACATACTTTCATTTATTTCCCATTTATCCCTTTTTCATACCATACAACTCCTCTAATATCGTTCATTCCTCATTTTATCAATTTTTCCTACATACCCAACACGCCCTAAGATTGTCCATCTCTTGGAACACATTGTAATTTAGATCTATACCTCTTATTCCAGTCTTACTACTACATTAACACGGGTAACAACTTACCATCACGCAAGACACTAGCGCACTCAAGACTTAAGTCTCTTTACATCCACCAAGAATTTAATTGCACCAGCCCCTTCCTGCAATTCACAACTTACCTACTACACTGCATCATCCGTTCCCTTTCGTCTAACATATATATATATCCTAAATATTTAAACAGTCTGTTCCAGCTGCTCACCATCTAGCATAACTTCACACAGAGGACTCGTCCTCACTCATAACCATAACCTTACTCTTATCTAATAAGGTTTTTCAAACCCATCCTTTACACACCCCTCAACCAAATTTTTCTACCAATCCTCTCAAACTCTCTTCAGATTCACCTCACAAAACCATGTTAGGTTACAGCAGTTATATATATATATATATATATATATATATATATATAAATATATATATATATATATATATATATATATATATATATACATATATAGGCTTAGATGGTGATTCATTGATTTAAGCCAGAAGTAACAAAACGTTTTTATGGAGGGTATAGTTCCGAGGGATTTGGAGGGAGGTCAATATTAGTAAATTCTTTATATATGGTAAGGTGAAAAGGTAACTTTAAGTATTATAGGGTAAATTAGTTTATTGGTGTTGTAGGGAAGATATATGTTGATATTTTGGTTGAAAGAGAGTGCGTCGAATGAGTTTTTGAAGAACCACTTATAAGAATAAGGTGTCGTGGTAGAGGATGATCAAATCTGTGCATTGAAACAAAAGACTGGGATAATGAGGGAGGAGTAGAATAAATTGTGTCTAGATTTGAAGTGGATTTGCAAAAGGCGGATAATAGGATTAACATTAGGAATCTATGGTGTGTTAAAGTGATATGGTGTTGGGGGGGTAAGCTTCTGAATAGAATCAAAAGTATGTATGAATATAATGAAGCGTGAGTAAGAATAAATAGTCGAAAGTGATTATTTTAATATTGATTAAAGGAGTGAGACAGGGATGTCGTAAGGAAATCTCTTAGGCAATCCAATCTGTGTATGGATGAGCGAGTCAGGAAAGAATTAGAGGTGGTGGTGGTGGAGGTGGTGGTGGTGGTAGTGGAGGTCGTAGTGTTTATTACGATGGTGGTGACATGAGGATGATGATGATGACACATGATGTGATGATGATGATGATGATGATGATGATGATGATGATGATTATATATATATATAGTATATATATATATATATATATATATGTATATGTATATATATATATATATATATATATAGTTATTCATTAATATATATATATATAAATCTAAATATACATATTTGTCACGTAGACTTGTGCAGGTATTTGGGGTAGAAAACCAACGTTCTGGGTCAGAATCTGTATTAATAAATAATAATGTATATATAAATAATAATGTTGAAATAATAATGTAATAATAACAATAATAATAATAATAATAATAAATATAATAATAACAATGAAAGAAATAATTATAATAGCGAAAAGTAATGTTACGCTTATAATCCATTTTCTATTCCTAATTTATATTTTCTATTAAGTGGGAAACTATTATAAAATATTAAGAAATTTCTGCATAGATTCATTTTAAACCAATAGACTATTAAAAAGTTACTTAAATCTAAATAAACATATTACATATTAAAGATTATAAAGCACTGAATGTTTTTTATTAAAAATCGAAATGCACTGGAACACGAAATAAAATATTAGCACGAAGTCAAAAATGGTATAAAGGAACTAGGTCTAGAAAATGATGCACAATGGCTTACCCAATTTACAATCGAGAAAATGCGTTTTGTAGAAGAATTTTACAGTAACAACGAAATCCAAAAGAAGCAGCGTTGAATAACTAATCACTTTGGAAATGTGTTGGCACAATATCTTCGGTAAACAAAACGTAGTTCATAAATGTAGGTAGCGAAATTCACATTGCTTGCGATCAGAAAATGGCGGACTCGCTGAAGTGAGTGAAAACAAGATTTTTGATCACGTGTGAGGTTGCGCAATATTCAAATGAAAGAAAAAGAAAACGGAAGGTGACATGGCTCCCCGACGAACAATGGAGTGTCGTGAGGAATTAAGGTGTAAATCGTACAACCGGGCGTAGTGATCGTCCATAACGCGACTTGGAATGAGGTTGACAAGGCGGTGAGATTTGAGTCTGAATAGGTTCCGGAGTCGGAGGAGAAGTCTGTATTGGAGCAGGAGGCGGTGTAGTCGTAGCGTGGGGCGCTGAAGCAGCTGGCAAAGGAGTGACAATAGTTGAAGGAGTCGGCAGAAGTTCAGGATCGGGTGGAGAACAAGTTGATGTGAAAGGCAAAATGGGCATAAAGTCGGTAATAACTTGCGAAGTAGAGGTAGAGGTAGAGGGAACAGGTGCAGGAAGTGGAGAAAGAGTGGTGGAAGAAGCTGGATCATGGTCTAAATAAGCTGGTTTGATCCTATCCACTGAAACATTTTCCACTTTGCTCCCCTTTTGTAAAGCAAAGTACTTTCGGTACAGTTTCAATAGAAAGGTCCGTCATACAGCTCTTGCAACGACTACGGTGTGAGTCGTGTCGAATTAATACGTGAGAACATTCCAAATCCGCAGGCATGTAGGTTGGACGAGGAGAATGACGTGGCAAAGATGGTTTCCATGCCTCGGTACACTGGCGTAGACGGGGCAGGAAGGTGTGCTGGTTCGTAGGTTTTGGAGAAGGAAGTATAAACTCACTAGGTATTCGTATGGTAGAACCGTAAATGAGCTCAGCAGCCGAGCATTTTAGGTCTTCTTTGTATGAAGTTCTGATACCCCGAGGAGGACAGAGGAAGAGTTTCGACCAATTGTCTGGTGTTCGTAATATAAGAGAAGCTTTTAGCCGCAAACTCTCAATGACCCCATACTGGATGATACAAGCGAGGAGCCACGACTTAGAGCCGATTAAAGTCATAAGATGGTCCTTCCAAAGGTGAGACTCAAACTGTCTACCCTGGTCTGTGGACACGGTCGAAGGTGTGCCAAATCTCGCTATCCAGTTGTATAAAAAAAGCCTGGGCAATTGTATCGGTGTCACGCAAGGGAATGGCTTCCACCCATCGAGTGTAGCGGTCGATGCATGTTAAAATGTGTGTGAAACCATTTGAGGGTGGTAATGGGCCGACTATATCAATATGCACTTGGTCAAAGCGCTCACCAGGGGGAAGAAATTGCTGAAGAGGTGCGATAGTGTGCCTGGGTGAAACTGATCGCTATAGCAGCTGAGACACCGCTCCACTGTTTAACATCTTTTAGTAGGGACGGCCAGACGAAATGTTAGCCTATATGAATTTGACTACCTTTTACCCCTGGGTGCGACACGTCATGAATGGTGTGAAATACCTTTCTGCGCATGGGGGTTGGTACAACTGGACGATATTGTAGGGCCTAACCTAAAACTAATTAATCCTACATACCAGGTAAGCCATCCTTGTGTCATATTTGTAAAAATAGTAGCTGTAACTATAAAAGTTAAAATTGTAAATATTCAAATTATATATATGTAGGACAATCTAAAAATATTGGCTAAAAGTATATATATATATATATATATATATATATATATATATATATATATATATATATATATATATATATATATATATATATATATATATATATATATATATATATATATAGTGTGTGGTGTGATTGTCTGTATGTATGTATTTATATAGAGGTGTACGTGTTATGTGTGTACCTTAGGATATTAATAAAAGAATAATTAGTAATTAAACAAATTTTTAGTAGTCTAAAAAGAAGAAATCCAATTGTAAATATTAGTAGGAGAGGTAGGAATAATTCTAAGAAGTTTTAAAAGAGTAATTGTATATAATAAAAAAATAATAGAATAATTCGTAATGACAGAATAAACAGAATAAAATATGAAGAAGTATGAGCAGAAAGAAATAATGTAATAGATATATTAATTAGAAAAGAGTACTGGATAAAAAATAACGTCAGAATAATTTATTGTATTTGTTTTGAAGTGCTATGGTAATGTGAATAATAATATTATTGAAATGTCCTTACAGAAATAAAAGAACATCGAAAGGAAATTTTTAGGATGGCAACACTCTCGTGACGTCACAAAAACGAACTAAGATGGCGGACACAGAGCGCGAAATCACTCACTTGTCATTTTGAGCTGGAACTGTCCAGAAGTGTTTACCATCTGTGATATTTATATTTCAAGTTAGGATAAATTCGGGTCTATAAAGACTAGTGTTTGTAAATAAAATATTTTAATAGCTTTGTTTAGGAACTTTGATAAGATTTTAATACAAGCATATTTTTGATAACAAAGTATTTGAAGTTGTATATAAAGGTAATATTTTGTAAATTTATTTTTGGTAAATTATTTATTGTAGATTTTCGCATTGGCAATTTTCTCGATTGAGAAAACTTAACAGTAGTTATTTAAATATCTGAAAGATTTTTGCAATGGCCATTTTCTCATTGTGAGCATTTAACAGCAGCCATTTTATGATTTATTGAACTTAGCATTGGCAATTTTCTCGTATAGTAGACTGTAATTGTGATTAAGCTAGTTTACTTGTTAAAAGATTAACCTAAATTTGTTGTGGAATTATTAGTTTAGGATAATTGATATTATGGTATATGTTGAAACATAACCTTACGTAACACTACAGACCAGCTAAACTTGATACGAATTAGAATTTAGAAAGTTAACAATGCTAGTATTTTAGTTTGATTTTGAAGAATAAAGTGTGTAGGAAAACCTAAATTAAATAAAGAGGTTTTTAGGATAGTTATAATAAATAATAAAAGATTTAACGTATAATCAGAAATTGTGTAATTTACGAGAATTATTTATTTATTTCGTTTGCTGAAAATTAAAGAAAAGAAAATACTATTTATTTTACTGAGTTATTCCTTGAGTATTTATATATTATTTTACATAGATTGCTGATATTTTGATAAACTTTAGTTGAGAAATATATTAAGTTGGTTGTAGACATTTTGAAACTTGCCGGTTGACGCCATTTTGAATTAATTGACCGACGCCATCTTGGAAATAACCGACCATCGACTGGGACAGTTAATGATAAAGAAAACATAAACCTTATAACTGACTGAAATAGTCTACATTTGTTTGACATAACATAGGTTAATAATAGACCGTGGACATTAACTTGACAGTTTGAAAGTGTGTATTGGACTTGTATTTAATTAGCATAGATCCAATTGAGACTTTGATATTTTTCAGTTGTCTTACGTTTGAAACTTTATAACTTAGAATTTAGAAATAGACTGGAAGTGACTTTACGCTTTGATGATCCACATTAGTTTCGACTTAGATGTTTTTGAAACGACTTTTTAGTTAACTGTTCTGAATTAACTTTCGACTTCGATATTTTGAAGTAGCTTTTGGTTAATTGTTTTGAATTAGAATTGGACTTTGACATTTTTGGAATTGACTTTATGTTAAATCAACTTGAATTAATTTTCGACTTTGGTAAGTTTTGAAAGGCACTTCATCCTTGAATAAATTAGATGACTATAGTGACTTTGAATTTCAACCGTGATACATTGACTTTGAAGGCAAATTAACTTTGTAAATCAAACATTTTTCCTAACCTGGATTTTATTATTTTTGAAATTGACTTCGAGACTTTGAGAATTTTTAACCAGATTGAACATTTTAGATTTGAATTTATAGACTTGTGTTTCGATTAGGAATATTGGTGTAACATTGAAATAACTCAACTGAGGTTTGAAATAACTCAGCCTGGTTTGATTTGACAACGAAACTTGAATTTAATATTTTAATGGTTTGAATTAAATCTATTTTGGTTTGGGAAACTTTGAGAATTCATTGAAAGCATTTCGTTTCGGAATCCTTAGAGGTCTAGAAAGGACCTTGACGTTTTTATATGAGTTTTTGTTTGTTTTTCTTTCTTTGGATTTATTATTTAACATCAGACTAAATGGAATGAAAACGCAACTCGTTCGAATACTTTAATTTATTTAATCGGGTTTAATGACCATTGGTTGAATTGACAAATAGAGTAAGATTCTAGACATCCATTTTGAGGGGAAATTCATCTGAAAAGTACTAACTACAGACTCTACTCTACTATGTGACAAGGATAGAGATTTAATAGACAAATTTTTGTTTTATTTTAATAACGTGGTAATAGTTTGACAAATCAGTTTCAGTTTTGACACAACGCTTTGATCAGTTTAGTTTATTTTTGCCACTATACACAATCAGCGTGACAGTTTATTTAGTTTCAAATTTGGCAATTTTATTGGGTGGTGCAGTATATTTGAGGCCGTCTTCTGTGCACTACCACAATAAAATAAAATGGTGCCATAACCAGTTCGGACTGAGTTTGTGTTCGTCCGGATTATTTTGAATTTATTTTCCCGCCTTTCTTGTTTTTGGGCCCTTCCTGTTTTGCCTTTTCCCTTGTTTACTTCTTTAGTAGGAGGGTGTGTGTAGGACCCCCATTCCCAACACGCATAGTTATAAAGGTACATTAGTTATAAATTAAGAAATAAATATAGTAACTTAAAATGAATAATCAGAATAGTGAGAGTGAAGTAGAACAGGAGGTGAACGATGGTCCGGGAGAACCAGTAGAACCAATAGAAGGTGATGGTGGATTGGATGAAGCAGTGGGAGGATTCATGGAATCAACACCAGTAGTAGAAGGAGAAATAAGAGAGGAAATATTAAATAATCCACAATTACCGCTTACACCAGAACACCCGACATTATATAACCCATATAATACTAGAACATTAGTACCACCACCATTAAAATTTTCAGTGGATTCAGGGTGGGACTTTGAGGAATTTCTTCAGGAATTCGAAGTTTATTGTTCACACACATACTCAAAAGTACCAGAAACATGGAGTAGAGTATTGGGTAACTATTTGGAGGGAGAAATATTGGAGGCATACAACAACATAGAGGGTGGAAGAATTCAGTATACGAGAGTAAAGGAAAAGTTGAGAGCGATAATAAAGCAACTAACAACTAGCCAGGATGTACTACTTACCAGATTTTGGGCGACCAGTAGAAATAAAAACGAATCAATAATAAATTATTCTATGCGACTAGAAAGGCTCGCAGCATTGGCTGGAATGGACAGTGCTCAAATTTTATATGGACAAATGAAGAGGTTGAAAATCATGGATGGATTAAACGATGACGCAGCCGCTAAAGTTAAATTTGCCACAATGACAGATCCTAACATGAATGTAAATAGAGTAGTGGAAATAGCTCATAATGTGGAGAAGTGTTTTCAACCAGGTAAAACAGGTGAGAATAAGGAAAAACGACAGACTAAAAGCGAAGTGGTAAAGAAAAAGGAAATACAAGTAACGGGATTGAATGAAGAAAAAGATCAGAAACCTAAGTGTAATTTTTGTCAACGAGGTCATCAAGAGGAGAGATGTTATAAGAAAAACAATTGTTGTTTTTGTTGTGGAAAAAGAGGGCACAGAATTCAAGATTGCCGAAACAAAAGATCGCAACAAGAAAGCATAAATACTTCAACCAGAAAACAAGAGACCAACACTAACACCAATAATGGAAGAACAGGAACCACGAAAACATTGATTTGCCCTTACTGCGGTCAGGATCATCTAATGAAAGATTGTGTTGATTTTAAAGAGACTATGAGAGGAGTAAGACAGTCGGAAAACGAATAACACCCTTGGAAAAGCAAGGTAAAAAGGGTGTTAAAGAAGAAAACCTTGCAGTGGCAATTTGCGACAAACGTATTTATGTGTCCCTGGACACAAAATGAGGAACAGTTAAAGCTTTGGTTGATACAGGAGCGGAAGTGAATCTGATGTCATTGGACGTGGTTAAAAGACTAGGATTAAAGATAATAAAACAAAATAACATACAACTAAAAGGAGTACACGGAGATTGTGAGCCCACTTGTGGTGAGGTGTATATGTCCTTTTATCTGGGAGGTTATTTAGTGAAAGAGGAACGATTTGTCGTTAGTGATAAAACAAGACATGATATAATACTAGGTATAGGGTTCATAAAATCACATTGTTTGAATATCAATCTAAGAAAGAATCAATTGACTTGTCAGTTTCAAGAACACGAAGTATTCCTTTGCGACTTGAGTCGAAATGAAACATCGCTGGATGACATAAAATTGACATTAAAAGAAAATGTTACAATAAAAACAGGATACGTAAATACTATAGAATTAAGTTGGCCTGATGGTATAGGGAAACCATATGTGTATGGAACAGAAAGAGTTAATCATGATTTGGATAATATGGGGCTATTAGTGTCTAATGCTGTAAATTCTGGCCCTTATACTTTGGTTAGTGTTATTAATATGAGCGATGAAGATATACATTTGCAGTCTGGAATTGTTGTGGCCAAAGCGGTGGAATTGATTGAAAAAGGGAATAAGTTAATAGAAGTAAAGAGTGTGTGTGAATTAGAACAAAACCAAGTAAAAGAGCAAAACGAATCATTGGAAGAAAGATTCCAATTAAATGAAACAGATTTAACTAAGAAACAACGAGAAGAAGTCATCAGAGTTTTGCAGGGTTTTGAAGACATAATAAGTAAGGACGAACATGATGTAGGATATACCGATAAAGTGGCACACCACATTAAATTGACAGACGAAACCCCAATTAAACAAAAAATTCGGCGGTTCAATCCAAAAATACAAGCTTTAGTAGATGAGGAGTTAACTGAGTTAGAAGAACAAAAAATAGTTCAACCATCAAATAGCCCCTGGAGTAGCCCGATAGTACCAGTTGTGAAGAAGAATGGTAAAATGAGAGTCTGTATAGACTATCGAGTTTTAAATCAAAGAACCATTAAGGATAGCTTCCCATTACCTATAGCTGCAGATTACATTTATAGTCTGAAGGGATCAGTCTATTTTTCTCTTCTCGATATGACAAAAGGTTATTACAACGTGCCTGTAGATGAAGAGTCCAGACCTTTAACTGCATTTTCAACCGCTACTAGACACTTGGAGTTCGTAAGATTGCCTTTTGGTCTAAAGCAACAGTCCAGCTACTTTCCAGCGACTGGTCAACCTGATGCTGAAGGGTTTTGATTGGACCCAAGTAATCGCATATCTTGATGATATTTTAATTCTGGGAAGAAATTTTGAAGATCACTTGAAAAATCTGAAGAACGTTTTAGTGAAGCTACGAGAATATAACCTGAAAATCAAGCCGGAGAGGTGCAGTATTTTCAGGCGAAAGGTTAAGTTTTTGGGGCAAGAAGTAAGTGAGAAGGGATTATTGCCGTTAAAAGACTACATTAGAGCTATTAAAGAAGCCAAGATTCCAAGGACCGTGAAACAACTGCAGAGCTTCCTAGGAAGTATAAATTATTATAGAAGGCATATACCTAATGCCGCTCAGTTGATGAAGCCCTTATCGTGTTTAACATCGGGAAAAAATTTAAAATGGACCACCGAATGTCAGTACAGCTTTGATCAGCTAAAAGAAGCATTAACTGAAACACCCATCTTGTCATTTCCTGACTATAATAGTGCCCAGCCACTCGAGTTATATGTAGATGCCTCAGGAACTGGGGCTGGAGCTTGCTTAAAGCAACAACAAGGAGGAGTAACCAAGGTGATAGCCTATGCTTCAATTTGTTTTAGTGGAGCCCAAATACATTACAGTACACTAGAAAAGGAATTGGCTGCATTACGCTGGGGAGTGAAAACGTTTAAGGTCTTTTTAAGGTGTCGCAGATTCGTTATTTGGTCAGACCAGCCCTTGACTTACCTACATAATATGGCCGGAATTAATTCTCGAATAGCCAGAACTTTAACAGACTTAGCAGAATATGATTTTGAGATCCGGTATATACCAGGCAGACTGAACTTCATCAGTGATTTTCTCTCAAGATGCGGACCCGATGATGCTGCAGAGGCGGTGGCCTTGGAGCAGGAGCAAGATTCAATACCGTTTGGATTCAACATACAACTTGTCCCTGGAGGAGGGAATTCATTGTTCCAGGCCGTGGCCTTGTACCGGAATAAGTGATCAACATAAGACGCCAGGAGAAAACGCCAGAGTGATTCAAAAAAAAAAGATATAAATTCATTTATATAACGATAGTAAACATCACAGACAACAATTGAAAAGGATGGGCCATGTTGGTGAACATTAGTGTCCGTGAAGGTTAGCGTGTGCAAGAGTAAAAACAACATGTCTATATGGTGTACCATGGAAAAGAAACCTTAAGATACAATATAATGTACTAACACAATGAAGAGTTACCCGTCTGCCATTTACGATGTGTGGATGGTGTTCACTTTGACTTGTTGGTTCCGGAAACGAAAGAAGTTCAATCTTTGGATCTTTTCGGTGGAAATGGGATTGTTTATGATTTAGTTGATGTATGCAGTGATGGTAGTCCTTGTAAGGAAATTGTTCTGTTCAACCTCTTGGATGGGGCAGAAGGCGAAGAAGAGGAGAGGGCAAGTGACCAGGAAGAAATTGAAGGGAGTGAATCGGGAGAAATGCAGAGTGCGAGTGACGAGGAAGAACAGAGTAGTTTAGAGGAAAATGAACAAGATTTAACTGGAATTGAGTTACCTAGATTGAAAGAAGACCTTGTATATGTTTACGATGAAGAAAGATTAAAAACACAGATAAAAAAAGAGACAAAAAGATGATCCACAGTTAAAAAGAGTGAGTGAGGTGGTTTGTGGAGAACACACAGAAGTGGAAAAAATTAGACTAATGAAACAGAATCATGTACTTCGATCTTTCAGTAGATATATAAGAGAAATAACCTGTCAAGAAGGTTACTTAATGAAATTAATAGAAGGAAGACCAATTCCTATGATTGCTTATAAAGATATGTTCCATCTATGTATAGACATGCACAAAAAATATTTCCATATGGGAAGAGATAAATTACTAAAAAAGACAGAAAGTATAGCTTGGCACCCAAAGATTTATTATTATTTGTAACACTATCACAAGAACTTGTATAAAATGCCAAGAAAATAAGGGAGTTCCTGCACGAAGGAATAAACCACCAACATGGAAAATAAACGCTAAGAATCCTTTTGATATCGTTGCATTGGATTTAATGAAACTACCAGTAACAGCCAAAGGAAATAAATATGTGTTAGTGGGAGTAGATGTCTACTCTAAATGGTTAATGGCTGTGGATGTTCCGAACAAAAAGGCAGAAACCATACTGGAAACTTTTCGTAATATGTTGGCCACTTTCTTGAAGAATCCGAGAGAAGTTCAAACGGACAATGGTTCGGAATTCAGAAATCAGATGATGGATGCCTTTTTGGAAAAAAGAAATATCCACCATAGATTGACCGCGGCTAACACCCCACAAACAAACGGGATTGTAGAGAGGGTAAATAGGACCATATTAAACATGTTACGTATGTTGGATGATAAAACTACATGGGATTCTTGTTTGGGTGACATAGTCAGCACTTACAATCATATAGCTTTATCATCGAACTGAAACCAGACAATTGTTTTCATTTGTTTTAGAACTAAAAAAGAAAAAAGAACCAGCTGAAACAACTTGGAAAGAAGTGATCCTAATCAATGAACCTTTGTTGGGAAGCTAATTAGTGCCAAATAAAAATAATTATATGGTCAAAGTAAAATAATTAGCTAAGAAGTATCAAAGCCAGAATCATATAGAATTGTTAAGATCTATGGAAATAAAGGTATGACATTCAAACATAAATATAGAGTACATTACTTTTTAAAGAGAAGCAATTTGGAAATGAGTCGGTACCAAAAGTAAAGAAGAAGAGAAAATTAGTGTCCAGAAAAGGAAAATTCTATGTCTGAGAATAGTTTCGAGGGTTTTGATCCTTTAGACTGTTCTATTCCGAGAGATTTTGAAGGTTTTGAGGAGGAACGGAAGACTCTGCTCACTTGACTGGAAATTTATTTAAGTGAGATAGAAAGACTTGGATCAAATGAAACAGCAAGAGAAGAATAGGACGTAGGGATGCTAGTTGAAGAAATGTAGTGGTCAAAGTATTGTTTGAGACTGAACTCACGCATAAAGGAAGTTCGCTGGAAGAACCATTGACATAACTAAGGATGAAACTATATATTATGATGACTTATAAATATGAACTACTGTCTATAGAGATCTGTCAGAGAATAGAACATTATTTAAATTATATACAAACACATTGAGAATAAAAATTTTTAGTAAGCTTTTTAAAATGCATTTTCTTATCAATCGGTAAGAGATTGGTTTGACAATGCAGCATAAAGAAGTGTGTTTGTCTGGGTACTCTAAGGATGAGTATTTCAGTAATATGAAATAAAGTATGATTGCCTCAATAATCAAAGAAGATTGTTTTGGCAATTGAAAGAGAAGTTACACCAATGACCAGAAATGGTTCCCTTGGTGAAAGAAATAAAACATTGTCCTGATAATCAAAGAGATTGCTGGGACAATGGAAATTAAGAAAATAGATTGCCTTGGTGGTTGGAAAAACCGGTTGCCTTGGCAGTTGGGAACTAGGAGATTAAGAATAAAATGGAAAGAGACTGCCTTAACAATATAAATAAATTATTGCTTTGGCAGTTATGGAAAAATTTTGAATATTTAAAGAAATAAAAGACTGGCTTGGTAATATGAATACATTATTGCTTTGGCAGTCAGAAAAGACAGTAGAAATTTTGTTATCATTGAAGTAATGGTTGTTTTATTTGATTATTTCAGAATGACTACCAGACGAAGGACACCGAATCCAGATGAGTTGTCATCAGAAAAGATTGTGATTGTCGGGGATAGTCGGGTGCGTGCCTTATCTGAATACCCAAGGTGGGCCCCATACACGGATATACGATTCTATTATAAAAATGGCATAAAATTGATGGAGATGTTACAACTCACAGAGGCCATTCTAGAACGGAATATGGAATTAGGAGATGACCTAATTCAATTAGTCATTTTAGTAGGGTTGCATTGCGACTTTACATGCTTAAAGAACTTCAGAAGAACCAACAAACAAATTATGGTACCTAACAAAGAGTTGGAAATGGAAAGATTTGTGGTAACTCTGGCACGATATTTGATCAAATGGGGAAATCAATACCCATTTTGCAAGGTAATATGCACCATACCTTTTACACCCGACTTTGACCGCTATAATTATAAAAGATTGAGAGGAAGCTTGACAAGAGAACAACTCGACCAACAATATACCACCAGAATGAGTCGACGCTATTTGCGAGATTTTGTAGATCTAATTAATGACTTTTATATTCAATGGAAAGAATATATACGTCCTAAACCGCTTGCTTTGGCACGGATGGGGCAGTATACATGGAAAGAAACTAAATCTAGGAGACAAGGTACAAGAAATAGAATTGATCCTCGAGAAAATATGGAACCCTATCCTGGCCAGACCACTGATGGACTTCACATGCGTGAAAAAGCTGTCAAGCACTTTTGGAGATTATGCAAAGAGGGAATTAGACATTTCAAAAAATTTAATAAGCGTGGATACAGCTGGGAAGACAATCATTATGATATGGGATTGTGGACTATAGATCTAGACCCAGTGGAACAAAGACCTTATAATGATGACCCACGAACATGGGTGGAAATCAGAAGTGGATGGATGGAAAGGGATTTCCTAGATGAAAGCACACAACTAGAAACATTGAAAATTCATTATGTAAAGGTGATAAAAGAACGTACCACGAGAATCCTTAAACGAGACGTATGGTATGACGAAATTAAAATAGAACCAACTAATGAAGTAATTGAAGTGGATGAAAGTTAAGAGGTGATATTCATAAAAAGCCATACGATGTGATCTTCAGGAATGGAGGTATTGTAGGGCCTAACCTAAAACTAATTAATCCTACATACCAGGTAAGCCATCCTTGTGTTATGTTCTAAAAAATATAGTAGTTGTAGATACCAAAGTTAGAAATGTATATATGAAAAGATAAATAAATAAAAAAGTTTTATATATATGTAGGGAAACTAAGAAAATGTTGGTTGAAATATATATATATATATATATATATATGTTAAGGGTATATATATAGCAAGGTTGTTGAAAGATATATATATTATATATATATATATATATATATGTGTGTGTGGATGTGTGTGTGATTGTCTGTATGTATGTATGTATTTATATAGAGGTGTACGTGTTATGTGTGTACCTTAGGATATTAATAAAAGAATAATTAGTAATTAAACAAATTTTTAGTAGTCTAAAAAGAAGAAATCCAATTGTAAATATTAGTAGGAGAGGTAGGAATAATTCTAAGAAGTTTTAAAAGAGTAATTGTATATAATAAAAAAATAATAGAATAATTCGTAATGACAGAATAAACAGAATAAAATATGAAGAAGTATGAGCAGAAAGAAATAATGTAATAAATATATTAATTAGAAAAGAGTACTGGATAAAAAATAACGTCAGAATAATTTATTGTATTTGTTTTGAAGTGCTATGGTAATGTGAATAATAATATTATTGAATGTCCTTTACAGAAATAAAAGAACATCGAAAGGAAATTTTTAGGATGGCAACACTCTCGTGACGTCACAAAAACGAACTAAGATGGCGAACACAGAGCGCGAAATCACTCACTTGTCATTTTGAGCTGGAACTGTCCAGAAGTGTTTACCGTCTGTGATATTTATATTTCAAGTTAGGATAAATTCGGGTCTATAAAGACTAGTGTTTGTAAATAAAATATTTTAATAGCTTTGTTTAGGAACTTTGATAAGATTTTAATACAAGCATATTTTTGATAACAAAGTATTTGAAGTTGTATATAAAGGTAATATTTTGTAAATTTATTTTTGGTAAATTATTTATTGTAGATTTTCGCATTGGCAATTTTCTCGATTGAGAAAACTTAACAGTAGTTATTTAAATATCTGAAAGATTTTTGCAATGGCCATTTTCTCATTGTGAGCATTTAACAGCAGCCATTTTATGATTTATTGAACTTAGCATTGGCAATTTTCTCGTATAGTAGACTGTAATTGTGATTAAGCTAGTTTACTTGTTAAAAGATTAACCTAAATTTGTTGTGGAATTATTAGTTTAGGATAATTGATATTATGGTATATGTTGAAACATAACCTTACGTAACACTACAGACCAGCTAAACTTGATACGAATTAGAATTTAGAAAGTTAACAATGCTAGTATTTTAGTTTGATTTTGAAGAATAAAGTGTGTAGGAAAACCTAAATTAAATAAAGAGGTTTTTAGGATAGTTATAATAAATAATAAAAGATTTAACGTATAATCAGAAATTGTGTAATTTACGAGAATTATTTATTTATTTCGTTTGCTGAAAATTAAAGAAAAGAAAATACTATTTATTTTACTGAGTTATTCCTTGAGTATTTATATATTATTTTACATAGATTGCTGATATTTTGATAAACTTTAGTTGAGAAATATATTAAGTTGGTTGTAGACATTTTGAAACTTGCCGGTTGACGCCATTTTGAATTAATTGACCGACGCCATCTTGGAAATAACCGACCATCGACTGGGACAGTTAATGATAAAGAAAACATAAACCTTATAACTGACTGAAATAGTCTACATTTGTTTGACATAACATAGGTTAATAATAGACCGTGGACATTAACTTGACAGTTTGAAAGTGTGTATTGGACTTGTATTTAATTAGCATAGATCCAATTGAGACTTTGATATTTTTCAGTTGTCTTACGTTTGAAACTTTATAACTTAGAATTTAGAAATAGACTTGAAGTGACTTTACGCTTTGATGATCCACATTAGTTTCGACTTAGATGTTTTTGAAACGACTTTTTAGTTAACTGTTCTGAATTAACTTTCGACTTCGATATTTTGAAGTAGCTTTTAGTTAATTGTTTTGAATTAGAATTGGACTTTGACATTTTTGGAATTGACTTTATGTTAAATCAACTTGAATTAATTTTCGACTTTGGTAAGTTTTGAAAGGCACTTCATCCTTGAATAAATTAGATGACTATAGTGACTTTGAATTTCAACCGTGATACATTGACTTTGAAGGCAAATTAACTTTGTAAATCAAACATTTTTCCTAACCTGGATTTTATTATTTTTGAAATTGACTTCGAGACTTTGAGAATTTTTAACCAGATTGAACATTTTAGATTTGAATTTATAGACTTGTGTTTCGATTAGGAATATTGGTGTAACATTGAAATAACTCAACTGAGGTTTGAAATAACTCAGCCTGGTTTGATTTGACAATGAAACTTGAATTTAATATTTTAATGGTTTGAATAAAATCTATTTTGGTTTGGGAAACTTTGAGAATTCATTGAAAGCATTTCGTTTCGGAATCCTTAGAGGTCTAGAAAGGACCTTGACATTTTTATATGAGTTTTTGTTTGTTTTTCTTTCTTTGGATTTATTATTTAACATCAGACTAAATGGAATGAAAACGCAACTCGTTCGAATACTTTAATTTATTTAATCGGGTTTAATGACCATTGGTTGAATTGACAAATAGAGTAAGATTCTAGACATCCATTTTGAGGGGAAATTCATCTGAAAAGTACTAACTACAGACTCTACTCTACTATGTGACAAGGATAGAGATTTAATAGACAAATTTTTGTTTTATTTTAATAACGTGGTAATAGTTTGACAAATCAGTTTCAGTTTTGACACAACGCTTTGATCAGTTTAGTTTATTTTTGCCACTATACACAATCAGCGTGACAGTTTATTTAGTTTCAAATTTGGCAATTTTATTGGGTGGTGCAGTATATTTGAGGCCGTCTTCTGTGCACTACTACAACGAGGGTGTGCGGAAGAGACGTCGCATAACAGAGGCGGAAAACCAAAAATTTCTACAATTTGAATGTCATAAGAAGAAACAGGAGGGAAAAACAATCTCTTCGAGTTGCTGCAGGCGAGCCATTTCGATGAAATCGGTGTCAGGTAAAGGAGAAACATGCGCATCCGGGACAGAGCGGCCGGCAGGAATGTGCCGTTCCTTACCTTTTTATACAAGTAATATCAGTGGTGAATTGTGCAAATAAATTCAAGGTGGCGGGCTTCACGAGGGACCTGTTTAACAGTGGAAGCTGTAATGGTACATGATGGGTAAATGATAAGAAGCACCGGCACAACGTAGAGCTTAGAGTCTGATATCAACGGCGCTCCGAATCCTGTATAGAATTACCTTAAAGTTCCCCTCCTTGAATAGGGCTATGCCCGTGAGGTGAACTTTATAAATGATCGGTTATGATATGGAATTCAATGACCTTCCAAGAAATAGCGGAAAAGCTTAATAGCCAGATAGATTGGGCGCAGAAGTTCCCAAATGCACTGTACCCTTGTTTCCAGCGGCCGAACTTTTAGAAAAGAAGGCTAATGGACGCCATTCGTTATTAATGAACTGTTGCAGCACAGCTCCAGCTGCGAGGTCGTCTGTGTTGATTCTAGTCCGGGCTGTGTCGGATGGAAATATGAGTAATATAGAAGAAGCAGCTTCCTTGATGGAGTTGAAGGTATTAGTTGCTTCTGTCGTTCCACCGACAGTGACAG